>LOEQ01002671.1:135952-157658 GCA_001685075.1 Bramus lutescens | reverse complement strand
ATTGAACTCAGGACCTCTGGAAGAGCAGTCAGTGCTCTTAACCACTGAGCCACCCCCAGCCTGATGTTTTGATGGGAAGAAACATCTGGAATAGAGGAAGAGGCCACAGGCATGTAGGGGGAGCTTCCACAGCTGAGGTCACTCTGGTACCCCAGGCGTGTCCGCTAAAGGGGAGTAGAAAACACCCGGATGTTTCCAGGTGGGAGTCCTTGACACTGTTAAGGTCTCGGCCTCTTTTTAGGGCCTCCCGAGCCTGCAAAGATAGCTCTGCCTAGCTCCTGGAAGACACCCTGCACCACTTGCCTTGCTCCTGGAAGACACCCTGCACCACTTGCACTACATCTCTGTTTTCTTTTCTAACTTTTGAGGAAAATCCGTTCATCTCCATGTGCTGGGAACGGGAGGGTGATCAGCTATCGTCATGAGCCCACCATCCTCTGGGGGTTCTAATGTGAGGGGAGAGAAGCACTCAGATAGGGGCCTGGGCAGTCCTGGAAGAGTCACCTGGTTTCACATTCGGAGCAGAAGCTGCCTAAGACTTCCTTGGTCAACTAAGGTGGGATCCCAACAAGTCAACTAGCGGCTGTGAGTCACTTCTAAACTGCAGAGGCGGACAGTGAAGCTGTCAGTTTGCCATCAGTGAGGGGGAAGTGAGGGGCTGATGCACAGCTGGCAGGAGGAGGTATTGAAATGCTTCGTGCTCAGTGGACTTCATTAGTTACTGGAAAAGCCATAATGACGTCCACAGTGGAAAGGGTAGCTCTCTGCTCCTTTAAGAGTTAGTGGTCTCTACATAAAAACAGGGTAGAGGGAAAAATGACTACTAGTTTTCTATCTGTGTCCTATTGGCTCCTGCTTCTTTGTAGACAAATCCTATACCAATTCATTACTAATTGCTCAGTATCAAGCTGAGAGGGACTATCGATCTGAAGAAAGCTCTTTTCTCAACTGCTACCAGCTTTGGAAATCGAAATTGACGTTAAGCTTTTGAATTCCTTGCAAGACATAAATGGGAATCAATAAAAGAAGGTTTATTGGGGATTAAACAAAGAAATTAGTTGGGAAAGAAAAACTAAAAATAAATAATGGACAATGACGGAGACAGAATGGGCGTGTACACACCCTTGGCAGCATCGAACCCTTTCACGAGAGAAGCCTTTTCTTTCCCAGTCGAAGGCGCTGTTGTCGTGGATGGCAACTCTGATCTGAGACCTCATGATCAGCTGCAGTTTCTCAAGACGGGCTGGTCTATGTGCAGAATCGTGCCCCACCCCCAATCTTCATGTCCAAAAGCCCCTGAAGTCTGTTAGGAATAAATGTAGTATCTTAGTTAGGTTTCTATTTCTATGATAAAAACACTGACCAAAACAAACTTGGGGAGGAATGGGTTTTTTTGTAGTTCATGGTCCACAGTTGAAGGAAGCCCAGGCAGGAACCTGAGGCAGGAACGGAAGCGGAGGCTGTGGAGGATGCTGCTTATTGTCTTGCTTCCCATGTCTTGCTCAGCTTGCTTTCTTCTGTAGCTCAGGACCACCTATTAGGGGTGGTGCCACCACAGTGGGCTGGCCTTTCCACATCAGTAATTACTAAGGAAATTCCTCCTTGTACTTGCCTACAAGGCGATTTAATGGAGGCGCTTTCTCAATTGACTGTAAAAGTACCACAGTCTTGAAAATTTTCAACATTTTTAAAAGTCCAAGTTCTCTTTCAAAGCGCAACATCTCACTCTCGACTCTGGGCACAAATAAATGCTCAAACTGTGAGCCAAATAAAACATTTTTAAGCTGCTGCTTTCGGACATTGGTCACAGCATCAGAAAAGGACCTAATTTGCCTCCTGTTTCAGTTAGAGCTTCTATGGCTGTGAAAAGACACCATAGCCACGAACTGAGGTGGCAGCTTACAGTTTCAGAGGTGCAGTCCATTATCATGACGGTGGAGCATGGCAGCGTGCAGGCAGATGTGGTGCTGGAGAAGGAGCTGAGAATCCTACATCTTCCAGGCAGCAGGAAGTGGTCTCTAAAATGGGGAGTAGCTTGAGCATAGAAGAACTCAAAGCCCACGTCTACAGTGACACATTTCCTCCAACAAGGCCACACCTACTGCAATGAAGCCACATCTGTGAGCTAATGGAGGCCGATGACCAATGACATTCGAATTGCCACATCTCCCATGACTGATACAACAAATGCCACACATTTAGGAGCTTAAAACAACATCTTACCATTCTGGAGGTCAGAAGTACAAAGTCAGTATCACTGTGTCAGGGTCATAGGTCACAGAATTGGCTCCTTTGTGAGGTAGCAAGGTCAGCCTCTTTCCTTGCCTTCCCCACTTCTGGTAGCGTTGGATGAATGTTTCTAGGATCGTGGCCCTATCGCTCCAAGGTCTGTTTCCATTACTATATCATCTCCTTCATTTCTGGTTGCATTTGCCACACCCACTCTCTCAAGCCTGCCATCTAGGATATTCTGTCTGTCTCAAAATCCTTAATCTAATGTAAGGCCCACTCCACAGCATGGAACTCCTGGTGCTGTAAACCTTGCTAAGAATTTGTGCCTGGGATATTGCGGACCAGAGGGGTGAAGTTATTATTATACTGACACAGTATCAAAACTGCCTTTAAATACTTATATCTGTGCCCATAGATTAGTGCAAATTTTAACTATTAACAGAGGAGTCTCTCTTTGCAGTAGACATGGATTAATCCAGAGCGTCAGCTGGTCAGGGTTCAGAGAATGAGTGTGCACTGCTCGGCACTAGACTGAACACCCGTATCTACCCCTTCTCACAAGGCTCCAAGAACATCGAGGACCTGGGGTCAGAAGGGCTCAGAGCTGAGGTGGGACAGAAAGGCTAGAACTGCCTTCTGGACACATCATGGCTGCTGCACTCGTGAGCTCACATGGATCTGGTTGTCCAAACAGGGCGTAAAGACGATCAAGCATAGATGAGCGTGGGGCTCATGAACCCAGCCCTCTAGCTGTGAAGGCTTGGTAACTGGAGGTTGCCAGAGTAGGGAGAGCCAGTTTTCTTCAGGGAAGCGACATCTATTGTTGCCATGCAAAAAATGGACAACCGTGATGGGATCCAGGGGGCTGTAAAAAGAGAACATGACGTTGGATCAGGGACACGGTAAGGCGGGCTGAGAGGAGAACGTGGGGTTGATTTGATCAAAATACATTGCCTGACTGAAAATTTCAAAGAATGACTATGCATATTTAAAAACCAACCTCCATTGGCTTCTCGGCTCACTGGAATGAAAGAGCAAAGATGTCTTCTGTGACCTAAAGGCCTTCATAATCCTCTTCCTTCATGACTTCTGCATTCCATCTCTTCAGTCTTTGGTCACACTGGCCACCTCCTAGCTGTTTCCCGAATGTGCAGATATGCTACATATGCTCGCTCAAGCCCTCTGCCTTCAGGGTCTGTCCCTCCTTGGGATTTCCTTGTACACTATCCTTCCTCCTTGTGTCTTTGCGGAGTGATGTCTTCTTCCGTGTGTTGGGGAACGTGTGGCATGCAGCACTATTTCACTTCTCAGGTCTCCCATCATTCCCTACACCTTACCCTGCTTGACTTTTCTCTTAGTACTGTCGATGTTTTTATTGTCTCTTTTCCCACTCAGAAAGGAGTCTTATCAATGCGGGAATTCATGTTTCTTTGTTCATGGCTGGATATCCAGCTATAGACCAGGCCTGCATATTGCGGACAATATATATTTATTGAACACATGAAAGAAGAATCCATAACCACATCTGATGTGATTGTCAGATGTGCCCAGTCTGAGAAGGCAAGGCCCATGTGACTGTCACCTGAGAGAAAGGCAGTCTCCTTCTACCTGACCTACAGCCTCTGTGTCTAATCCAGAGGGCCAGCGTCATAGATGTCGAGACCTGTGCCCGTTACTGTTGTCCCCGAAGCCCCAAAGGTCATGTCCACACTGAGGCATCGGGGATTCAAAAGGAAACAATTTTCACCTGCTTAGTTTCCCCCTTAGCCCAAAGCCACACTCTTCTGAAATTTTATTCTCCTGTGAAGTAAGTGCTCGCTGAGGGGAACCTGGGGGCATTTCTCAGCCTCACAGCTGCAGATATTACAACACAGGCTCACAGAGCACAAATCACTACATGCCTTGACAAGGGTGGAGAGCCCGGGAAGCCTTCTCAAAGCGCATGGAGACTGTGGATAGAACGGTACATAAACTAGCTCGCTCGTACAGACAGGTGTTCTTTTCTTTAAAGAAAGGGCGACAACGTGCTTGTCTATCACACCAAATAAAGTCACTTAAGATGGAAACCCTTTGAGCTGCCAGTGCGTGCCGTGACTTGGAAATGCACTTCTGGGCCCCCTGAGTGTGGGGATGTGTTCTCTCCCTCGCCAGCTTTCCCAAAGGGAAAAGAATCTGTGTGGCTAGGGTAGCCAAGAGGAGGCCCCAGGGAGGGCAAAGACACACAGGTCCTTGCAAAAAATCAGGGTCTCAGGGAACGGCTCACATTTCTGTTGGAAAGGAAAAGGCTGAACGGTGACATGTGTCCATGTTCCCTTGGAAGACAGCGCCTGTCCTAGCTGCACCACTCCTGGTCTGATTTTTAATGTGGGAGATTTGTTGCTGGCTTGAAGTCTTGGGTGTCAGCATGATGTGCTGATGAAAAGATCCAGGGCACAGCTAGCCTGGAAGGCTGCAGCCTGGAAGGCCATATAGGCTGTTGGTGGGGGAAAAAAGTACGGATTGGAGCATCCCTTGTCTTCCCTGTCTGAGAGCCACAGGTGGCTGTCTGTCAGGAACAATTACTACAAGATTGTGCTGTCATCGCTCTGCAATCGCATTCCCATCACTCAGCCTGGGACTCTTGTGTCTCTAGCATCCAGCATGGTGCCTGTCTCGTAGCTGCCGCTCACACACGTTTATTGAATGTGACAGTATTTCTAACTAGTAAGCTCTGTAAATAGAGAGTGGAGGGTGATTACAGTCCATAAAAAATCAGTTAACATTCCCAAGCCTGATTTTCCTACTTAAAATGGCCACTCTAATCTCGTCTCTGCAGCTCGGTTGATAGTTCTCCCCTGTACTGAACATGAAGCCATGAAGGTTGTCACCTCAAGCAGGAGTGAGAAAAGCACAGCAGAGAGGGGCTGGGTGTGGGGTACACAGCTGTAAGTCCAGCACTGGGGAGACAGAAACAGGAGGGGCTGGGTGTGGGGTACACAGTGCCATCCCAACACTGGGGAGACACAGACAGGAGGGGCTGGGTATGGGGGTACACAGCTGTAAGTCCAGCACTGGGGAGACACAGACAGGAGGGTTTGGGTATGGGGGTACACAGCTGTAAGTCCAGCACTGGGGAGACACAGACAGGAGGGGCTGGGATTTGCTGGCCAGTCAGTCCAGAAAATGTTGCAGTTTCAGTGAGAGACCCCGACTGAGGAAGTCACTAACATGTATGTGTGCACGCGCGCGCACACACACACACACACACACACACACACACACACAAAGAAGAAGGCTAGGTAGGACTCATGTGTTGAGATTGGTGGAAGCTAAACCTTAGAACCTTTAGCCAGTGGGTGGGAAGGTCCTGTTTTAAGTGTTGCTTGTGTCCCAAAAGCTTTTCCAGTGGTGCAAGGCCAATTATTTCCCCAAATCATTCTGTCTGGAAAGAATGTCAGCACACTATAGATTCCTCTCCTCCAACGTACAATTTGGTTTCCCTCCAGTATACACATCACAGCTCTTCATCATAATGGGGCCTTGCTGGGTCACTCTGGTTTTCCCTGATAATTTTTGATTGTATTTGCATGCTGACTGAGGGGTTAGGAGCTCGCTAGATTCTTGACAGACAGACATGGAAAGAGACCACAGACAGATAAGAATGGTGGCAAACTTCCAGCTTTTTCCCTGCCCTCCTGACCTGAAATAAAGGCCTGGTGGGCATTTCCCAGCAAGGGCTTCCTTTCTAGCTGATTGGTCCTAGCTGGTCAACCATGCTGAGGTCGGTTCTAAACATGTGACCCTTTCTTTGTTTAAGCTGAACAATCCAGAATTAGGGCAGGGAGTCTCATCCCAGGCCACCAGAGCCACTTAAAACCCTCAGCCCTCTGGGGGAAATTAGTCTTTGGTTTCCAGGTGCCCTCTCTGCCCCCTGGGGGTGGTCTTCTTCTCTGTGTCTTGCTGTGTATACATCTTCACTTTTAATAAATCTTTTGCCTGTCACTGCCTTCTGTGTCTGAGAATTTTCCGGCTTTCTAATTCTTTAATTGGTAGAAAAGATGAACCTGATCAAGATGGGTAGATGGTAACAGGACCTCACTGTGGAGCTCCACGGTCTGACTTCAGGGGAGAATTCCTTTCTGACAGGAGCGGATGGCATCTGAGAGATCAGACATAGATTTCTTCTTCAGTTGCTCTTGTCCCTTGCTGTATTCTTATGTGACCCCATGGCTGTGCCTGTGTTTTGCCAGTGATTACATCACTTGCCCTGGAAGAACCATGCCTCCTGCCAGAGCCTCCCTATCTGTGTTGACTTTGGTGCCCAGCCATGGGCTGCTTTCTAGATAGGCACCCTGGGCACTGCTCCAGAGCATAGGTGACCTAGGCCTCAAACACATTCACACCAAGACAAGAGTCCCAGAATACCCCAGCTGTGGACCACAGCCACTTACTCTTGAGTGATGCCCGTGCAAATGGCTCCAGAGGGTAGACCCACACCAGAGTGGCCAGCACTGGGTGCTAAGTAGGAGGAAGTGGCCGACATCCACTCCTGGGTCTCAGAGCTGTTACAGGCAAGCTTTTATTATGGGGATCGTGAGGGTTTGGATCAAGGCCCTCATGCTTGCATAGCAGACACCTCAGTGACCGAGCCAGCTCCACTGCCCAAGATCTGGCCTTCTTAAAGCAGACAGTGTCCTAATCCCAAAGCAAGGCTGCTTTTGCCTCAAAGCAGGCTGGTGACAGAGCTCTGTTAACCTCTGGGCATAACGAGAAATAATTAACAAACCCTTATACAGTCTGTCTTAGGGTGCAGTGATGCCATTTTTAATTATTAAAAATCACATTTATTATTTACACACACACACACACACTCACACCCCACACTGGGTGTATGGAGGCCAGAGGACACTATGAGGGAGCTGGTTCTCTCTTTCTATCATGTTCTGGGGATGAAACCTAGGTCATCAGCCATTTTGCCAGCCTAAGAATGTCCCTGGAGCAGGCTTTGACCATGAGGACTATAATCTCTGGGTTCCTGAGCTGCCTTTTACAGGAAGCCAGTCCTTCTGCAAAACATTGCTCATAAAAGCAGTAAAATGTCTACCTACCCATCCAGATAGGAGCCCGCAGAAGTGTCTCACTTGGCAATACCTAAACAACCAGGGCACAGTACCACGGAAACACTCCCCGAGCACCAACATATAGGCTCTCTCCCATCAAGTCCCCCCCCCCTCGAATGTCTCTGTGTAGTTTGCAGCTTACGGCCTCGCACACTCGGGCAGACAGTAGTGTGTCTTGTAAACTCTTGATCTCTGCCTCTCCTTGGTCTGGACGAATCCCTTCCCTGCATGCACAGTCCCCTCAAGACTGGAAAGGTGCAGGCTGGAGACCCTGGCAGAGGTGTTCTGCCACCTCCTCTGTCATTTCTCTCTCTGTTTTCCTCCCCTTCCTGCACTGCCCCTGGCTGGGACAAAGGGGCTTCTCCCTTCTCCTCTCCAGAGAGGGTATCAGAGGAACTTCTTAATCAGGGCACCGCCCCATCCCCTTCACAGAGCCATTATGGGATAGACAAGGTACCTGGTCTGGGCAGCTGTAACTAGACACCTCCATAATTAGTTGACCACCCATGGAGAGCTACTTGAAGCTATTTGGGTCATCGGTTAGATCAAGTGAGGCATTGTAGTCCAAAGAATGGGAGGCCTTGAATAGAAGGGGAAAATAGCCCTGCCAGAGTCCCAGAATGGGGCATGGGAAAATCTGCATAGACCTGTTCAGCTAGGCAGGCAGCCTTTCAAAGTGTCCCTTGCCATGACACCCTAACTCCCAGGAACAACTCTGGATGTTTTAATTGGTATCAAACATTCTTTTAAAGAATGCTTTTATTTATTCGTTGACAATATATGTGTATGCAGCATATCTTGATCATATCCACTCCCAATTTTCTCTCCCACAAAAATATCATATGACTTGAAATCTGTTTCCTTTGAAATTCTCTGTATTCATTTTCCAGATTATGGGAGGTTGGGGTGCAATGTGCCTCTCCTCTCCCTTACCTCCCCTCCCCACCCTTTTCCTCTCCTCCCTCCCTGCCTCCTGAATTCATGTGTTCAGTAGGCAGAATCCATAACACAGCAGGAGCCTCAAAGGCTGGGAAGGACTTCAGGAAGCAGAGAGACTAATTTCTCCCTGCTACCAATCTTTGCATTTCAAAGCTGGAGCTGGAAACACTTCTAGTTAAAGCAGTTTTGAGAGAAAGAAGTCTGACCATGGTTGCTGGGGCTGGCCATGGGCTAGGTATAAGGAGCTAACCTGTGCTCAGTGGGAATGGAGTCTAAGTTCTGCAGGCTGAGAGAAGATGTGCAGGGAGAAGGTCATGATGGTGGCGCCACTTTATGCTCAACTTAATACCATTAAACTACACCTAAGATGCCACGCATATTTTACCACAAGGAAAATAAGAATAAAAAATAAAAACACTTCTGAAAGTTATACAGATTAGAGAAAATAAGGCATCTCTGTAGTAATGAGGGGAGCGGGCCCTGCTTTTCGTCCTGCCCAGCTCCCGCACGGCTAGCTTATNGCCTATCAAAAGGGGCCAAGGCAGTTTCTTTATTAACCAATGAAAGTAACACATAAGCAGATGACCCTCCTACATCACATCTCTTTGCTGTTACAGGCAGGGCAGACACAGGCTGGGGAGATTTAAGATTTATCCCTCCATGAAGGAGGCAGTAGCAACTTTCAGAGTGGAGAATGAGCTGTTGGCACAAGTTACACCATAGTGGGCCTTTCCCTTTAAGCCTGACTTGGCTATTGTACCATTAAAAATACTGATACCATCCACGATAGAGACTTCGGGCCACACATCACTGTGGTTGGGAGACAGGCTTTCATGTACTAGCCCCTTCCAAGCACATGAAGATAAAGACCCAAAACATGCAGAAATTAAGACCTTGCTGAGAATTTTCTGGTTAAAAATGAGAGAGACTCAAAGTCACAGATGAGAACCAGGAAGGGAAATTCATGGCTCAGGACTCTTGTTTTTGTTTTGGTTTGGTTTGGTTTTGGTTTTTCGAGACAGGGTTTCTCTGTGTAACTTTGGAGCCTGTTCTGGCACTTGCTCCGTAGACCAGACTGGTCTCAAACTCACAGAGATCCACCTGCCTCTGCCTCCCGAGTGCCGGGAATAAAGGTGTGCACCACCACAACTCAGCCAGGCTCTGTTTTCCCTGCAGGCAGAAAGACGGGGTATCTGAGGATGTTCTCCTCCACTGAACACATTGTGCTTAGTGAAGAGCTGTATTTTTTTTTTTATTATTCAGCGGTGAGTCAGGGAGGAACTGACTGCCTGGGATCCTGAGACTAACAAGACTTGCATAGGGTCAAAACCATGCCGCAGTGAGAAGGCTGCAACCTGCTGTCCGGGTTAGGGGCTCTTGCAAAGTAGGAAGTTTGACTTAGAGCTGGTAGAATATTCCAGAGCTCAGAGTGTTCCCAGATGCCATGTAAATAAGGAGTTAACATTTGGAGCTTTGAGAGTTAAAAATGTATGTTGGAACGGAGGCAGGAAAGGAAAGGGGAACTAAAGAAAGTTGAATAACAAAATTTTAAAAATTTAAAGGGAAAGGAGCTAAATAAAAAGCAAGGAAAATAAACAAAATACTATGGTGGGAAGAATCTGTTTGGAAGTGGATGCAGACCATGGAAATGCACAAATATAATAAAAAGTTAAAAAGGTTTACAAACACAGGAAGAAACAAATTTGCTGTTGGTTTTTGAATCATGTAGAATTTGTTATTTTGAACATTGACTGAGTGAGCCCAGAGGACATGGTGCTGCATGAAGTTAACCCAGGCAAGTGGTCCCACTTACAGGTAGCATCTTAATGTGAAATCCAGAAGCAGAGCTAAGTGGCTACAGAGGTGTCCTCTAAAATGTGAGACCCAGAAGCGGGGCTACATGGTTACAGAGTGTCCACCTAAAATGTGAAACCCAGAAGCAGGGTTACTTAGTTACAGAGGTGTCCATCTAAAATGTGAAGCTCAGAAGCAGGGTTATGTGGTTGCAGAGGTGTCCTAGTTAGTTTTTGTTGTCATCTTGACACAATCTAGAGTTACCTAGTGTGATGGTTGGAAGAAAATGGCTCCCAAAGGGAGCGGCACTATTAGGAGGTATGGTTTTGTTGGAGTAGGTGTGGCCCTGGTGGAGGAAGTGTGTCACTATGGAGGTGGGCTTTGAGGCCTTTTGCGTATGCTATGCTCATTATGGAACACAGTTCACTTCCTGTTGCTGGTGGATCAAGATGTAGGACTCTCAGCTCCTTCCCTAGCACCACATCTTCCTGAATGTCGCCGTGTCCCAGCATGATGGTAAAACCTCCGAATTGTAAGCTGCTGCAATTCATTGTGTCCCTTTGGAAGAGTTTCTGTGATCACGGTATCCCTTCACAGCAATAGAGACCCTAACAAAGACACTTGAGAAGAGGGAATTCCAACTGAAGAATTGTGATTAGCGTGGCCCATGGCCATGTCTCCGAGGGACTGTCTTGGCTGATGATTGATATGGGAGTGGCCATTCCACTATGAGTGGTGCCATCCATAGGTGGGTCGGCCTAGCCTGTATAAGAAAGCCAGCTGAACATAATAACCCAGGGCAAGACCCAGCAAACAAGCCAGGAAGCAATGTTCCTTCATGGCTTCTGCTTGAGTCCCGCTTGGATTTTCCTCAATGATGGTCTATGACCTGGAACTATAAACCAAATAAACCTCCCTTTCCCCTAAGTTGCTTTTGACCAGAGGGGTTTTTATCACAGCAACAGGAAGAAACTAGGACAAGGGTCAAGAGGAAAGGGGATGGAAGATGGTGGGCAGGAGGCACAGTTAGACGCAAGGAATCAGCAGCAGCAGCAGGAGCCCACAGAGGGCATCTACAGATGAAATACTGATTAAAATTTAGAAAATTAGCAGTCTTCCTCTAATCAGTAAGTGGTTAAAAACACAGTTGATAGAGCTGCTATTCAAAACAGCGCTGGGAATCAAACTAAGCATGGAGTGATCAATCAATCAAAGATATGTGACCCTGTATGACGAATATTGCCCGATAGGAGCTATAGTGAATGCAGAGACCGGCAATGCAGACGTGAGTGTATTATGAAAGCATCCTGTATCTTCATGGAAATGGCCCACAATATGGTGGTATAACTACCAGTCATCTTTACCAGGCTCACAGAATCTGTGGGCAAGTTTGGGAAGACCAGAGTACGATGACCCTCCTTCTGGTTTGGTCTGGTCAGATGGGGCAGAGCCCTGCTTTTATGTTGGGTGTCCTTCATGGGATGGCTCTTCACCTGTACTGGCTTGCAACTCCGGCCAGCTGTCACTCGTTGGAGCACCCATCTACAGATCAAATGCCATGGCATCTCCTTAGGTTACAGAGAAAGAACATAAACGCTCTGGGAAACGCACAAATGGAATCAAGCCTTTTCTTCCTTGAGACAGAGTTTAGTCTCCCACTTAGGGCCTAGAAAGTCCAGAGTTAGTGCAAAACTGATTGTTCCTTAGTGAGTACCATCCACTTGTTTTTCCTTTAAGATTGGGATAAATGTATATTCCACTTGAGAAAAGGCTCTCAAAAGGAAATTTAACTTCAGCAAAAAAGAAAGAAAGAAAGAAAAAAGAAACGACCTAGGTTAAATCAGTTTTCCTCCAGTTGACCTCCTATGATGAAACAGTAACTTTAGGCCACTGTTCATGAGACAGCCCACACATGCCTCCCCTAGAATCTAAGCCTAATCTAATTCTGCATAGCTGTGTGGTGTCGAAGGTGTCTTCATCAGGGTCACTATGGCTGTGATGAAACACCATGACCAAAAGCAAGTCAGGGAGCAAAGGGTTTATTTGGCTTGTACTTCCAGATTCACCATTGTGTTCACATCATTGAAGGAAGTCAACAGGAACTCAAATACAGCAGGAACCTGGATACAGGAGCTAATGCAGAGGCCAGGGAGGGGTGTTGCTTACCAGCTTGCTTAGCCTGCTTTCTTATAAAACCAAGACCACAAGCCCAGGGATGGCACCATGCACAATGGACTGGGCCCACCCCCATTAATCACTAATTAAGAAAATACCCTACAGGTTTGTCTACACCCTGGCCTTATTGAGACATTTTTTCAACTGAGGTTCCCCACTCTCAGATAATTCTAGCTTGTGTCAAGTTTCTATAAAACTAGGCAATACAACAAGCTACTTGCCTATGCTTCAGTTTTATTGATATTTTTGTGTGGCATTGTGTGTGTGTGTGTGTGTGTGTACATGTGTATGCATTTGTGTGCAAGCCAGAGTTCCTGGGATCTGAATGTCTCCACCCACTTCCTTCAATGGGTTACAGGTGCAGGCAGCCATGCGTGGCTGCTTATTTGTTTGCTTGGGATTAGAACTCAGGTCTTTATGCTTGTGCAGTGAGTCCACTTACACATTGAGCCATCTCCCCTGTGTCTCGGTTTTCTAATTAACAAAAAGAGAAAAGAAAGTCTAAGTTGTCCGCAAGAACACAGAGTGCTAGAGCCCAGAGACAGAGGCAATGCATTTTCAGTGACGTTTATGTGAACTCTGCAGCCACTGGAAACAGGAAGCAGACACACACTGGATTCTTCAGCCTCTCCACTGACCACACCAAAAGGGATTCTGGACAGATCAAACCCAGTGGCCATTCTAGACAGATCCGAGAAGCTTCTCCTACCTGCAGAACTCATCTCTACTCTGTACCCTACCGGGCCAGCCGACTTCTCAGAACACGAGCAGAAAACTGGGTTAGGGATGAAAAGACTTACTACCAAGAAACCAGCAGTAATGCCGTAAATGCTCCAAGCAGACAAGCCCTACATCAAGTATTCAGGACACGAAAACTTGGCTTAAAGCCATTTCTGAATGAGCCAAAAATAATTGCCCAAGAGGCTTGGGTTAACGCCAAGGAAAGCAGAGAGCAGAGCCACGGAAACATGAAACCTAGAAATGCGTTTGCCTCGAGGTTGGTCCCTCCTGTCCTGTGCCCTATCCAGAAGGAAAGGAGGTGACAGCTGCTGGCTTTGTGCAGGTCTAAGGTAGAAAATGTGGGTGGGTCTTCCCACCTGATCGATCTACAAAGGGTAACCCTTAGAGGGGCAGCCAAGGGCTAAGATGACCTGACAGTGATCAGTGAGATATATAATATAGTATAATATAATATCCATCTCCACCTTTTCATGACTATTCAGTAAAACCAACACTTTGCACCCAGGCTCCTTGAATCTGTAGATGAGTTCCAGGGTGCAGCAATAGCTTTGTATCCATTAATATGCCTCTTGGGCTACGTAAACATAAAATCCATAGTAATAATAATAGTGATAGCGACAATAATAAAGCAATAACAGTACTAATAAAATAGTAATAGCAATCATAATGCAACAGTAAGTGAGATATTAACAACAATAAGAATAACGCCCCAGCTGATTTTTTTGCCACCTTGACACAGGCCAGAGTCATCAGGGCAGATGGAAACTCAGTTGAGGGATTGCCTCTGTTAGACTGGCCTGTGGGCACATGTAGTATTTTCTCGGTGAAGGAGTGATGTAGGAGGGGCCACCCCACTGGGCAGGTGGCCCTGAGTGACACAAGGAAACAGGCTGATCAAACCGTGGGGATCAAGCCAGTAGGCAGTGCTTTCCCAGGGCCTCTGCTTCAGTTCCTGCCTTGAGTTCCTACCCCAGCTTCTCTTTACAATGGACTATACGTGATTGTAAGCTGAAATAGACCCTTTTCTTTTCAAGTTGCTTTAGGTCAAGGTGTTTATCAGAGAAGCAGAAATCTAAGATGGTTAATAATAGTCATAGCGATGCTGGTGGTACTGATGGGGATAGTAACAGTGATAATAATAGTAGTAACAGCAGTAACGACGGTGCAGTAGTAATGAAAACAGATAAAATAACAGTAGCCTGAGAGTAACAACAGCACGGATGGTGACAGTGCCTTCAGGGACAAGTGTGTCCTCTCTCAAGCAAAGGAAATCCACCCACAGTGCAAAGCAGGTCCTTGATGAGACTTGCCTCCTAAGTGACAGCAATGCTGGCAGCTGGGCTCACTAATTAGCAGCTTTTATTGCAGTAAAATATACATAGCATCAAATTTACCTGTCACGTTGCTGTAAGGTATGTAATTCAGTGTGCTGGCAAGGCTGAGCAGCCATCACCACTGCATGCTTCCCGGACTTCCCTCTACCCCTGCACGGCCACTAGGCAGACACACACCCTCTGCACACCCTCTGCCCGGCTCTTTCTCTCCACTCTGACTGCAGATACTGGTCTCCATATACTTATTTTTTTTAAAAAAATAGTCTATGTTTGCATAAGAAATTTTCTAGAACCTGCCGGAGCAAAGGGACAAGAACTTCAGGAGGAGGGGGAGCCTTTCTCCATCTCCAGAAAGGGGGGCATCCTTTCTCCATCCATCCCTAAGTGCTGCTGTGGGTCAAAGAGAGATGGGGCAGGTCCTGAGGCAAAGGGGGCAGTGTAGGACACATGCATCTTAAGGACAGAAACACGCCACGGCTTGAGATCAAGTCTGCATCTGTTTGGCACTGTCCTCCCTCATGTTTTACGTACAGCATGGCATAAACTCATCGTGGAGCTGAGGATGCCCCTCAACTCCTGACCTTTCTCCCTCTACCTCTCAAGTGCTGGGCTTATAGACTCTGCCACCAGGACGAGCTTGTGTGGTGTTTGAGGTGGAAGCCAGGGCTTTGTGGATGAGAAGCAAGCCCTTGACCCACAGAACAACATCCTCAGTGCTGGACTGAGTTTTTTTTAGATTTAATTTGAGTGTGTGTGTGTGTGTGTGTGTGTGGTGTGCTATATGTGTGCAGGTGCCTGAGAAGGCCAGAAGAGGGTGTCTGATCCTCTAGAGCTGGAGTTACAGGCAGTTGTGAGCTACCAGACATGGCACTGGGAACTGAATACCAGTCCTTTACAGGAGCAGCAAGCACACTTAGCCACCGAGCCTCCCTCCAGCCCGTAGACCAGGTTGTTGGTTTTCTGCTCTTCTCTTGACCAGCAGCACTGCTCACACATGCTCTGGGTGTAGAAGGACACATTGGTTATTTAGCGAACATGTTCTAGACTGAAGACAGGAAAAGAACAGTACAGTGGGTATTTACAGCAGGAGCCCGTGGGCTTTCTGTTTGAAAGGTGATGGTTTCCAAGCCTAGGAGGTTTTGTTTTTCAGTTAATGCTATGCTTTACTCTCTTAAAACTTTCTTTCCTCACGTGATTTTGTGCAGCCACTTTGTTGTTATGAACTGAATTCCTTTGCCTCTTTGTAAAAATCATATATTGAAATCATTTCCCCAAATGGTGGTATTCTGTGCTTTGTGGGTGACTAGATCAAAGGATGGAGGCTCCCTGGAAGGGATTAGTGCCCTTAAGAGAAAGGCCGCAGGATGCTCTTCCGTGTTTTCTCTAGCATGTGTAGATATAGCAAGGAGGTAGCCGCTGCAGCCTTCTAGAGCCCTGGTTGGAACCCAGTCCACTTCTTGCTTGTAAAACTCCGCACAATAAGGTGGTTATTCTTTGAGTTCCAGCCTGTGGTAGTCTGTTACCTATTTGTGTGTGTACGGCAGCTTAGAGTTTGAATGGGCGGGGCTCTGAGCCAGACCAGCAGCCGTTCGCAGAGGTCTAGTACTTTCTCTTCATTTGCAGTTGGATCTAAGCTGCCTCAAGGCACCCTTGGAAATGCCCCATCAGAATTTATTTCCAAGAAGGGCCCATCGCGGAGTCTATGACTCCATCTGGATCTCACTTCCTGCCCCACCCTAACTCCTGAATGTCCATCCACGAACTTCATCAATCAGCGCAGGCAGCAAGGCTCTCCTGTGAGGCTGACCCTTCTCTTTTCCAAAATAGGGGAGCTGAGAAGCACCTTTACTCACCTAGTCCTTCTCGGCGTGGGGCTCCTCGGGCAGCTCTTACAGTATCAGCTAGTCTGACGGCTCGTCCAAAGATTTGTGGTCCCTCCCATGCCTTGCTTCAGAGAACATGGCCTTTAACAGCGACCACGGTCGTGTGATACGATGAGACACAGACATGTGGGACACGGGGCTCCCCGGTGTAAACATCACAGGTGATGGGGATACTCTAGCAGTCAAGCTCCAGGGGTAGCAGCCCCTTTCTTGTGGGAGGGTCACAGGCTGCAGCAGGACATTTGGCACTTATCACAGACACAGCATGACCCTGTGACCTTGAACAGTTGTGCAAGTCGATGTGAGACAAATTTGGAAGTGGCCTACCTTAAATTTCCCAGACTACAGCTGCCTTTTTATAGGCGAGGTGCTGAGCAATAAAATATCTTAAAAGCATTTCAAAGTGCTTAGGTAGGAACAGGCTGCCCAAGGCACACACACTTGCTCGGCTTCTTTTCCTCCTGGCTCCCAGTTTCTGCAGGTGCCAGGGAAAAAGCAGATTAAATCTGACATTGGTGAGTACCGAGGGTTGCATTGTAATGCCGAGAAGTTCACTGTGGTATTTCAAGTTGGGAAACACGAGACCATAATATATGACGTGGGATCCGCAGTACTGACCACGCTCTCCAGGGAGCTTTTAATAGATGTGAGTAGCAGTATTTCTTGAGAACGTGCCCAGAGGTCTGGCTCCGGACACATGCTTTCTGAGTCTGAGAAGTGGAGACTGCTGAGGAGCTATGGTTCTTTGTTTTCTCAGGGTTGGGGTCAGTCTTTTCA
The DNA here is from genome assembly GCA_001685075.1 of Bramus lutescens. Lineage (NCBI taxonomy): Eukaryota > Metazoa > Chordata > Mammalia > Rodentia > Cricetidae > Bramus > Bramus lutescens. Next base: position 140,684 of record LOEQ01002671.1, on the reverse strand, counting down.
CTTTCCCACTCTAAGTCTGATAAGGCCTGGGTTGGTCTCAATGTTTCTTCCTGGAGTAGGCTGGACGGTAAGGTCTCACCTTATCACCAAGTGCTCACGTCAGCCTTCAGGCCTTGATTTTCTTTTTCTTTTTAACTATTTTTTAAGCTCTACATTTTTCTCTGCTCTCCTCCCTTCCTCTCCTCTCCCCTTCAACCCTCTACCAAGGTCTGCACGCTCCCAATTTACTCAGGAGATCTTGTCTTTTTCTACTTCCCACATAGATTAGATCCATGGATGTCTCTCTTAGGGTCCTCATTGTTGTCTAGGCCTTGTTTTTCTGCTGTGCACATGAGCAGTGCACTTTACCTTTCTGGCTTTCAGCTTTCGCTGCTCACTACTAGCGACAGGCCAGGTGCTCCCACGGGTTTATATGCAGAGTTAGAGGAGGACTGGCATGAACCTGGGTGCTTATGGGTGCTTGTCATATGAGAAAGCTCAGGACATATATTCAAAGTGAGGAAATGTGCCCTCCATCGACTGTCTAATGTGAGAACGTGAATCTACCTCTGCCTAAGCGAAGCTCGGTGGCCCCAAGTGCAGGGTCATAGATCTGCTTCAGCTCAGGGAAGCTAGGTGCAGCCCTGGATCAGCATCCGGACCAACCCCCGGTCTGAAGACAGTGGAAAGTTCGGGACCCCAGGCGGTTATCAGGGTTTTCACCACGCAGCCTAAAGGGATGGATGCTGGTACCAAGGGCAGAACTAGAGGAAGCTGCCAACCATAGTTCTCCTTTAAAAGCCATGCTGAGTTGAATTCCTACAGACGATGGAGTGTTCAGAACTTACATGATTGTGGGAGTTGGAGGGCTGCAGAGAAAAAGCCAAAATGATCTTGTGCTATGTTTAGCACCCTCAATCCTCATTCATTACCAAGCTCTGTATCTGACATAGCAGCCTTTTAACTATCAGGCTACACCTTCGGAATGTAGTAAGTATGAACAGCCCTCTTGCTTCTGCCAACCCAAAGGTAAGCGTAATGTCAAAGAGCATCCGTGACCCATAGCACCTACTGTACATGTGGTTAGTTTGACAGGGTCTAGAATCACCTAGAAGACAAAACCACTGGCTCTGCTGGTGAGAGAATTTCTAGATTAGGGTCCTTGAGGTGCGGATACATGTCCTACTGTGGGCAGCGCCACGGACTGGGGACTTGGGATGAGTAAAAGAGAAAGCGAGCCGAGCATCAGCATTTCTTTCTCTCTGCTTTCAGGTCTTTGACCCACTTGGACCTGAGTTCTGTACAGGACGATATATAGAGGTCTATTTACATTCCTCTGCATGCTGACATCCAGTTGTGCCAGCACCATTTGTTGAAGATGCTTTCTTTTTTCCATTGTATAATTTCGGTTCCTCTGTCAAAAACCAGGTGTCCATAGGTGTGTGGATTTATGTCAGGGTCTTTAATTTGATTCCAATGATCCCCCTGTTTGTTTAGGTCAATAGCATGCTGTTTTTATGACTATAGCTCTGTAGTAGAGTTTGAAGTCAGAGATGGTGATGCTCCTGGAGGTTCCATTATTGTACAGGATTGTCCTGTTTTTTTTTTCCCTGTTGAAATTATTTATTTATTTATTTATTTATTTATTTATTTATTTATTTCCATCTCCTCGCCTCCTCCCATTTCCCTCCCCCTCTCCCCAACTGTCCTGGTTTTTCCATGTGAAATTGAGTATTGTTCTTTCAAGGTCTGTAAAGAATTGTATTGGAATTTGGATTGGGATTGCACTGAATCTGTAGATTGCTTTCAGTAAGATAGCCTTTTTTTTTTTTTACTATGTTAATCCTACTGATCCATGAGCGTGGGACATCTTTCCATCTTCTGATATCTTATCCAATTACTTTCTTCAAAGACTCGAAGTTTTTCCTATACAGGTCTTCTACTTTCTTGGTTAGAGTTACCCCAAGACATTTTATGTTCTTTGTGAGTATTGTGAAGGGTGATGTTTCCCTGATTTCTTTCTCAGCCCACTTTTTATTTGTATATAGTAGACTACTGACTTTTTTAGTTAATCTTATATTCAGCTACTTCTCTAAAGGTGTTTATCAGTTGTAGGAGTTCCCTGGTAGTATTTCTTGGATTGCTAATGTACACGATCATGTCCTCTGTGAATAATGATACATTGACTTCTTCTTTTCCAATTTTTATCCCCTTGATCTCCTTTTTTTTTTTTGGTCTTATTGCTCTAGCTAGAACTTCAAATATCTATTCAGTATAATAGATATGGAGAGAGTGGACAGCCTTGTCTTGATCATGATTTTAGTGGAATTGCTTTTAGTTTCTATCCAATTAACTTGATGTTGACTGTCAGCTTATTGTTTATTGTTCTTATTATGTTTAGGTATGTTCCTTATAACCTGATTTCTCTGAGACCTTTATCATGAAGGGATATTTGATTTTGCCAAATGTTTTTTCAGCATCTAATGAGATGATCATGTGGTACTTTTCTTTCAGTTTGTTTACACAGTGGATTATGTTGATGGATTTTTGGATGTTGAACCATCCCTGCATCTGTGGGATGAAGCCTACTTGATCATGGTGGATAATCTTTTTGATGTGTTCTTGAATTCAGTTAGCAAGTATTTTATTTGGGTATTTTTGCATCAATATCCATGAGAGAAATTGGTCTGTAGTTCTCTTTCTTTCTTTGTGTGGTTTAGGTATCAGAGTAACTGTGACCTCACAAAAAGAATCTGGCAATGTTCCTTCTGTTTCTATTATGTGGAATAATTTGAGGAGTATTTGGTATTAGCTTTTCTTTGAAAATCTGGTAAAATTTTGTGCAGAAACCATCTGGCCCAGGGCTTTTTTATTTTTTAAACAGGAGACTTTTATATGACTGCTTCTATTTCCTTGGGGGTTATTGGTCTATTTAAATTGTTTTTCTGGTATATATTTCATTTGGTGTGTGATGCCTATAAAGAAATCTGTCCATTTCTTCTAGATTTTTCAATTTTGCAGAGTAGTAATTTTTGAAGTAAGACCTAATGAGTCTCTGGATTTCCTCAGTGTCTGTTGTTATGTCCCCCTTTTCATTTCTGATTTTATTAATTTAGGTGTTCTCTCTCTGTCTTTTAGTTAGTTTGGATAAGGTTTTGTCTATCTTGTTAACTTTTTTAAAGAACCAAATCTTTGTTTCATTGATCCTTTATGTTGTTCTCTTTGTTTCTATTTTATTGATTTCAGTCCTCAGTTTATTTCCTGTCATCTACTCCTCTTGGGTGTATTTGCTTCTTTTTGTTCTAGAGCTTTCAGTTATGTTAAGTTATGAGTGTGAGATTTCTCCAAATCCTTTATGCAGGCACTTAATGCTGTGAACTTTCCTCTTAACACTGCTTTCATGTGTCCCATACGTTTGGGTATGTTGTGGATTAATTTCCATTAAATTCTAGGAAGTCTTTAATTTGTCTCTTTATGTCTTCCTTGCCCTGTTGGTAATTCACTTGAGACCTGTTCAGTTTCTATGAGTTTATAGGCTTTCTATAGCTTGTGTTGTTGTATTCTAACTTTAAGCATGGTGATTTGATAAGATACAGAGGATTTTACAATTGTTTTGTATCTGTTGAGATTTGCTTTGTGACTGAGTTTGTGGTCAATTTTAGAGAATGTTCCATGCAGTGCCGAGAAGAAGATATAGTACTTTGTGTTTGGGTGAAATGTTCTGTAGATGTCTGTTAGATTCATTTGAGTCATAACATCTTTTAGTTATGCCTATAAATAAGAAATAACATCTTATTTATCTGTTTCGTTTCTGTCTGGCAGACCTGTCCATTGCTAAGAGGAGATGTTGAAGTCTCCCACTATTAATGTGTGGGGTTTGATGTGTGATTTAAGTTTTAGTAATTTTTTTTTAAAACAAATGTGGGTTCCCTTGTATTTGAGGCATAGATTTTCAGAATTGAGACTTCATCTTGATAGATTTTTATTTGACAGATATGAAATGTCCTTCTCTATTTCTTTTGGTTAATTTTGTTTGAAGTTAATTATTATTATTATTATTTGGTGTTAGGATAGTTAACCAGCTTGCTTCTTATATCCATTTGATTGGAAATTTTTTTCCAACCTTTTCTCTGAGGTAATGTCTGTCTTCGAGGTTGAGGTGTGTTTCTTGTATGCAGCAGAAGGATGGATCCTGTTTTCATATCCATTCTGTTAGCCTGTGTCTTTTTATTGGCAAATTGAATCCATTGATAATAAGGGATACTAATGACTACTGATTGTTAATTCCTGTTTGGTTTGTTTGTTTGTTTGTTTGTTTTTGCTGATGGTAGTAGTGTGTGTGTTCCTTTGGGTTTTGCTGGTGTGAGATTATCTATTGCCTTTGTTTTCTTGGGAACAGCTAATTTCTTTGGGTTAGAGTTTTCCTGCTAGTACTTCCTGAAGGGTTGGATTTGTGGATAGGTATTGTTTAAATTTGGTTTTGTCAAGGAATATCTTGTTTTCTATGTCTTGGTGATTGAAAGTTTTGCTGGGTATAGTAGTCTGGGCTGGCCTCTGTGGTCTCTTAGCGTTTGTAAAATGTCTACCCAGACCCTTCTGGCTATCAGAGTCTCCACTGAGAAGTCAGTATTTGGGATGATTATAGGTCTAGGTGCTGATTCTTGCACTTGTCTTTGTTGGATGAGTGTTTTGTGTAGTAATATGGGGAGCGGGCCCTGCTTTTCGTCCAGCCCAGCTCCCGCACGGCTAGCTT
>LOEQ01002671.1:100090-114734 GCA_001685075.1 Bramus lutescens | reverse complement strand
GCTACCACCATTTGGGACCTACAGCATTTCTGCTGCCTACTGCCACCTGGGATCATGCAGCATCTAAAAAAAAATCTAACAGATGTCCTATTTGCTGTTGCTCGTTTGTTTATTTTGTTTTTCGAGACAGGGTTTCTCTGTGTAGCCTTGGCTGTCCTGGAACTCACTCTATAGATCAGATTGGCCTCAGATGCACAGAGATCCTCCTGACTCTGCCTCCCAAATGCTGGGATTAAGAGTGGTGCCAACATGCCAGGCTGAGCATCCTTTTTAAGGTAGAGCAGGGTTGGCTTTCATAATTACTACATTTCTACATCGACATTTTTATTTAAGGCTCTAAAAGCCTAGCCAGCTTATCATGAATCTTTCCCAGGTTGAAAGAAAAACAAACCTTTACCTGTTTCCTAGAAGAACCAGATTGCCTCTGATGTGCAGCATTAGAATGATGCTTTGTAGAAGATTGTGAAGACTCAAGGCATAGTTTCCGTCTGTGCTTGTGGGATGCTTTGCTCTCTATTAGGCCATGTTCGGCTGCGTCAGCTTCTTCAGTTCGATCTGCTAACTGTTGCTGTTGGAGTTGGGAGTCTCCCGTTTCTAAGTCTGATTCAAAAATGTGTGGCTGGCTTTTGAGTTTTAATGACTCATGGCTTTTCCCCAAAATTTGTGCTATAAATCTGCTTGTTAAATTGCGTTTTCCGCTGGTGTGGCTGTCAACAGCACTTTTTACCGCACTTAAACTACTACCTGACATTTGTGTCATGGCGTCGGTAGACAGTGGCCCACCTTCAGTGAGGTGCGCAGCCTGCACCACCTCAGAAGAGGGACATTTCCCCTCAGGCTCACAGAACTCAGCGCTTTTCCCTAGCAGAGTTCTGACGTTCTTCTGATTTAAATTCCTAGCCTGGACTCGAATGTTACTAGCTGGTCTTTTTCTCGGAGCTGAACCTAAACTTGGTTTGCCCCCCTGGGTTATGCTGGTTTTCTGTGCCAGTAGGGTAGGTTGTGTAACAGCGCTCTGTTTTCTTTTCAGGCTGCCAAGTGTTGAGATGTCTTTGTTCACTTGCTCAGATTTCCTTTTGAAAACTGGTATGAACGCTGGGGCCCTCTTACTTTGTGAGCAAAGATTATCTCGTTGAGTCTGTGCATTTTCACTGCTGAGTTTTGACTTCCACACACATAGGGGTGGCGCCTTGAGAGGACAGACGGGCTTTCTGTGCTGCGGAGACTCTGGCTGGAAGCGGCCTGCTGAAGACAAGCCTGAGTACTGCAGGCTGACCAAAGGCTCCACCTTGTGGTTGGCTGCTGCTGGTTGTGGGACTAAAGATAGAGCCCCTGTGGGCTTCAGCAAAGTGGCTTGAGTCAGAGCCGCTCTGAAATGGTTTTTCGTCGTCAGATTGGGGGGTTTGACTTTGTTTTCCTGGAAGGATGGAGATTGGGGAAATGTAAAAATGTAATATTAATAATATAAGTGAAACAAGAAAGAAAATCCAAAGTATCAGAATACGAACACAAAGTAACACTAAAAAGCATAGAACCGCTGAAAAGAAAAATACAAAGGAGCCTTCTGGTGTAACGTGTAGATTTCTCAGGCCACACTACAGCCCTATGTAAATCAACTGTGAGATCTAATGGAGGGGTGGATGCATTTGCCCGGGACCTCTAAGTGGGGTTTTGAATTCAGGGCAGGGTTGCGTGTCTTAAGCCTGCCTGTGTTTGCACCATCAGTTTCTGGTGCCCGGCAGTAACTCGGGGAGGGAGCCCTTTCAAACTGACTAGTTAAGAGATCCAAGTGTGTCCTCGCCTCTAAAAAACTCTGTCTGCATAGGAAATCAAGTTGTCCCGTGCTCACTTGTGAGCCCAGACTAGAACTGGACGAGACAGAGATTAGTATGGTCCCTGCGCAAGGATGAAAGCAAATTTGTGAAGCGCCCCATATTTAAATAAACAAAAAGAAAGGGACCACCGCTTCAGCCTAGGAGCACAATTCAGAGGCCTCTAGTGCACTTACCGCTGCCCTGGGGGACAGAACTGTCACCTACCTTTTCTTCATCCCACACCAAAACAAAGCTTTGACCTTTGTTAATAATAATCCACACTTCCCCTTGCTTCAGGATTCTGTGGCAACACCTGCTCTATTTTCTTTTGCTATAATCTTCCCATTCTAGATACTTCATACGAGATCATACAATATTTTCTTCGCGTACTTATTTCACCTAACATACTATTTTTTCCCCCAAGATTCAGGTATGTTGCAGCACGTATCAGAATTTCTTTTCTTGTGATTGACTATTTCATAGTATGTATATATGATTTTTTTCTTATCTGTTCAGTTGTTGATGGAAAGTGTTTCTATTGTTTTGAAATAAATGTATACTGGGCTTTCACTGCTGTATAAGAAAAACTGAACTAGTTAGATATTGTCAACTTGTCACAAACTAGAGTCACCAGGAAAAGGGGTGTCAACTGAGGAACAACGTCTGTCAGACTGGCATATGAGCACCCCTGTGGAGGTATTTTCATGATTCATCGTTGATATTGGAGGGTCTAGCCCACCGTGGATGGTGCTACTCTTGGAAAGGCGTTCCTGAGTTCTATAAGAAAGTGGGCTCAGCAAGCCACGCAGAGCAAGCCAGTCAGTACCATTTCTCCATTTCTGCTTGTACTTGAACCCCTGCTCTCAGTTTCCTCAATGATTGACTATTATTTGGTGAACCAAATGCCTCCCCAATCCTGTGTTGCTTTTGGTCATGGTATTTACCAACAGAAAGTAAAGTAATACAGTAAACTTTGACAAGAACATGAAATGCAGATCACACATTTATCTTCTTACTCTTACAGATTAAAAACATGTCACAGTTTGAAACAAAAACCATAAAAGTTATAGGAATAATATGCAAGACAGAACAATTGATTTTCCTTTCTTCTACCGAGTTCCAGTTTTTGAATGAGGCTGGAAGACACCAGTGGAGAGTTCAGGGAGATTAGAATTACAGGCAGGCACAAAAAAAAATTGATAAGATTGATCCAGTCATCTAAGGCTTAACAAGGCACATANACAGGTAGGCACAAAAAAAAAAAAAAAGATAAGATTGATCCAGTCATCTAGGGCTTAACAAGGCACATAAAAGTGGAGTGGCTTAAAATTAAGAAAAAACAGATTCAGTATATATACTTTGGGGACACAATTCTTATGCTCTGGAGAATGAAAGAGTGGTCCAGACATTCTTCAGACTCTCCTCTTTACAAGGGAACTAACAACAAACTAAACGTTGTCTGATAGGCATAGCATAGCATCTTTGTCAAGACATCATATGAGCAAAGACTACTACTACCGTCAGACCCAGGCAAGAGGAAGGCGTCTCCCACTCACGATGGGAGCCTCTACTCTACTCTTCCCATTGTTCCTTCTGGAACAAACACCTGTGACGTCCAAAGTGCCGTTTGCTCACTGACATTTAGGGTGTTGGCTTACGGCCTGTCAATTAGTTGCACATATCAACTGTGGGAAGTTGGAAGGAAGGGGAAGCAACGCCTGTGCCAGCCAGCTTTGCTGAAAAAGTCAACTACAAACACTTCCCTTGACTTCAGTCACCATTAGACAGAAGTCACACTGTTCACTCACCGGGTTTCTGGGTTCAGTGCAGACTGACATTAGGGTGTCTGCTCTTCTCCACAGAGAGCACTAGACACCCAACACACTCCCCACAAACCACTGCCCTTGCCTTATACATGCTACAGAAGCACACAGATGCGGTCATTGGAAATACTCTTGAATTATCCCGTCAAATACCAGGAGACACTTTGTCACAACTGATGGAATCACTCTGGAGAGCAAATGTTTTCCCCACTGCCTTGAAAGAAACGTATCTGAGAACTAAGTTGAAACTAATTATAGACAAGCAAAGAACACTTGCTTTTTAGATCCTTGGGTTTCACAAACTATTTTTTAAAATGTACCTATTACTTGAGATACACAAAGAAAACTCTATGCAGATTAGGATAAAGACAAATGACTTGCGTTCTGCGGACGAGTGTGTCTGCGCCTGAGATAGCTACACTCACACCTGCTTTCCATCGCTTGCCTGAAGCGCACATGCAGGGAGAGCAGTGCCCAGGGGACGGCTTGCTCCCTAGCCTGTCGATACTGTTCACTCATCGTTTCAACTTCTAAAATACCGTGCATAGCCAAAAGGGAGGAAACTTAGGTTTATATTCAAAATGTATAGAAAAAGCAAAAAGGGCCTGGGTAAACAACAGATGAGATCATAAATAATTCACAGAACTTAAATATTCTGAAGCTGTCAACAGCTGAAGCTCTGTGAAGCCATGAGCGAGCTCAAAAGCATGTGCCTCACGGCGCACATCTCTCTTCTAGGTGTTGTCGGAAATGCAGCTTAGTAGACTTTCGATTTCTTGCACTGACACAGAACGTATACAACTTTGGATAATGATATAGAATTATATAAACTAAACGTTTTACAGATATCCAGGGCATCCCAGTATTAAGGTAATTGTTAAGAAGAATTTGAGAAGCCCACCACTTATCTAGGCTATGTGTTGGATGTTACTAAAGGGGAAAGCCTTTCTGCTGTATCCCATGCTTTCGGTGTGGGAAAATCAGGACAGGGTCTTTCATCTTGTTAACCATTAATATCCAGGAAAGTTGAGGCAAAAAGAGGTCAGTATGCTTAGGCTTAGCCACACACATGTGCACACGCATACACGCACACACACACAAAACACACACACAAACACACATACAAACACACACACATACATGCATACACACAAATGCATGCATGCACACGCATACACACAAACACACATACAAATGCACACACATACATGCATACACGCAAACACACACATACAAACACACAATGCACACACGCACACACACCATGATTACTGAAACTGGAGATAATGTAATCCAGAGTGGCACACTCTACCTCAACTAGCAGTAATAGGCAGTGTTATAAAATGTCAGGGGAGGGAGAGAGAAAATTTAAAAATGTTTAAAAAGAAAATGGAAAAGTAAGCAGAATGGCTAATCAGATGTGGGTTATTTATTGAAGTCTGGTTCTGTGCCCCTAGCTTATGAGAAATAAAATGTTGACTTTAAATGATGTATCACACAAGGAAGCAGCTGCTCACATCCAGAATATAGAATACCCTCCAGGGCAAGTGTTCCTGTTTCTAGCAAGCAACAGTCATAAATAATGCTATAGAATAAAACACACTTAGCAGATAGAATGACCAAGTGATCTGAGATGGTCCTGTTTAGATTTTAACTTGGCAAAACGCTTAAAAACAAATCTTTGAGATAAATAAGAAGCATATGATCTGGGTTTGGTGATACTTAGGAAATATTCATTCTGCTTGGTATATAGTGACATTGGGCCACATTAAAATGCCTTTTCAATGCTGCATGTGGTAGAAATATATTCTACAGGATTTACAGATGATGAAATAACATTTTGCCTGACATGTGCTTTAAAACACCCATTTTACCCCTTACTTAAAACTCATTTTCTCTTAAGTAGTTTTGAAATTTTCCTTAATTAAAAGCAAACCTAGTCTGGCTAAGCACTCCTGGAAAATTAATTTTTTAAAAAGTCAGCTGCGTGTAGAAAGCTCCTGAAGGTTATGCAGCTTGGCCACTGTCCCCCATGAAGAGCCCTCCTGACAGGGTTGGCCATAGCTTCCTTCCCAGCTTCCCCCATGAAGCTCTAAGGGCTGCCTCCAACTGGCATGTGTGTCCTGGACTCCAGCCTACACTGCTCCCACTGCCCAAGCTGAGACAAGTGCTCAAATAGCCACAGCTGTCACCTCATTCTGTTTCCAGCTGAGGAAACTAAGGCGCAAGGAGATCACAGGTTTACTCCAGTACACAGTGGTAAGGGCTCGGATCTAGACAGCCAGTTCTCAGAGCCCGGAACTCTTGGCCAGGAATCCACGGTTAATTTATTTTCTTGATTATTGTGCTAAGAATCTGACCAGGCTTCAATTTTAAGTCAGAAGTGTATTTACTTCGTGTTGGTGAAGACACCTGAGCTCTATGCTGTGGGTCCTCGCAATAGAATAACAGACAAGGCAGAATAAATTCTTACTTTCAACCGCAGTGTGCAGACGATTTCAGGGAAATGGTGCTGTACATTTATGAAGCAAGCTTTGCAAAGTGTCTGGATTTACTACTCATAGAACAGATATGGCTGAAGATATGAAGTATCCAATAAGCAGTCAATACAGACATATGATATAAGTGTCTATTCAGCAACAATTCCTTAGATTGGATTTGGCAAGCAGTCTAACTTTAAAAACTGTCATGCGAGCCAGATATGGTAGTGCATGCCTTTAATCCCAAGACATGGGAGGCAGAGAGAGGAGGATCTCTATAAGTTTAATTCCAGCCTGGTCTACAGAGTGAGTTCTAGAGGAGCCAGAGCTACATGGTGAGATTCTGTCTCAAAAAAAAAAAAACTTCATACCTATCTTTAAGACTAAAATATAGTTGTCAAATACGTATTTGTCCACTCACACTCCCTTCTCAGGAAAGCATGGTACAGAAAAAAAGGAGATGAGGAGCCCTACACAGATGATGAAAAACTCATACCTAGCATGTCATAATAATATCTATAAATGAAAACTGGAGACAAGCCCTTCAAAATAGATGTACAAATAACTACTATACACAAGTAATCAAGAACACGCACATTGAAAGCAGATGATAACAAGCGTATCTGTGAAAATTGCTGGAGACCAGCGATGTCACATAAGGACAAGGGAAGGGAGCAACAGCCGGAGGCTCACAGACGGCTACAGACACTTTAGGGGGAGCCTGGAATATGTCCTACACTTAGGAATACACTTGCTGATTCTGCATGCATGAGAGTCATGTCCATGTGCCTAGAGGGTGTGTACTAGAAGGTTCACTGCCACATCACCACAAATACCCTCAAACAATTCAGCTGTCAATCAACAATATTCTGGAGAAATGAATGATGACATAATCATATCACTACACGGAAATGAAAGTGATTGAACTACAGCTGAGTGGAACGTCATGGCTGAGTGTCACAACACTATTCTTAAGCCAAGTGACAGACTTGGAAACAAAGACACAATGGTTTGTCTTGCATAAAGTTCAAAACTAGACATAACTAAAACCTAGTTTTTATCGATGTATGCTTAGTAAAGACAAAGAGCAAGCCCCAAGAAGTCACAGCAGTGGTTGCCTCTCTGAATATATAATAAGGAAGGTGAAAGTATGCTGTATTGGGTTACATAAACAATTATCCAACAAGACCTATGCATATACTGTCTACATGTGTATAATATGGCACAATAAAAATAGATTCTAAGATGCAGGGGGATAAAGCCAGAGGTGACTCTCCTCCCCTGAAAAGTTTCCAGCCCCAGAAAATATAAAGACTCAGAATCTGATTTCAAGTTGCATCTTCTTCCCCTGTTCTGCTATGTCTGGGGTATAACAAAACCCCAGGCAGCCATTTCTTGCGTCATGTGTCTATCTGCGGGGAGCCAGGCATGCTGGTTTCCTCCTGAAGTTAATGCCATGCTGAGGCAGGCACCGGGGATGGCCCTTTCTCCTGCTGCAGGGTTCAGAGAAGCCTTCTCCCGACTCCGCCCAGTGGGCAGCAGGCACCTACTTCTCCTGAACAGGCTTTCCCTGTTCAGTCTGTCCAGCTGAGCAGTTCACAGCATTCTCTCTCTAATCTCCAGTAACCCAGTCAATGTATATCCAGATACGGATGAAACACATCAGAAATAACGATTGTGTGTCATGAAATGCAACAATAACAACGTAGGGCAAATAGTTAAGCAGCAGTAACAACAAACAGCACTTGCGAGATTCTGTAGCAAGAAAAGTTTGTGATCTGCTAAAGAATTCAGAGACCCTGGATGAGATAAAAGTACGTCTTACCTGTATTTGTGGTCTGCTTAGCTCCTGTGTGTAGTAGCAAGGCTTACTTGTCATCTTTATGGGAAGTCCACATATATGAGGCAGTTTAGATTTTAAGTCTGAAAGAAAGCTTTTCAGCACACCTCCCAAATCCACCCTCGGGAAGAACTGGATGGGCTGACTCCTGATGCAGCTGAGAGGGTAGCTGAGCAAGGGGAAAGGTTAAAGAGCAACACGAAGGTTGCTGTCTGCAAGACAGCAATTTCCTTCTTTAAAAGGGCGGCAATGTTGACAAGATGCAGACAAACAGATTCTATTTTTATGTTATATTCTACTGTTTTCAAAGCTAAAAAGCATTCCTTCTTCCCTTCCATTTTAAGTTTATTTTTATTAAAAAAAATTACATGTGTGTGATATGAGACAATCAAGATGAACCACTGTGACTTTGTTTTATAAACAGAATTGTAAGTAAAGTAGATCACAATGCCGTCTATCACCTGCAGAGTATAAGGACAAAATTAGTAGACATTAAGCTGCTCTTATCGTCAAAAGCAATGAAAAACTTGGCATGGAGAAAAAACCCATTACCAATTATATTCAGACTTCAAAACCAGTCCTTCAAGGAAAACAGTCACTTTTCCTAATGAGACATCTTGTAAACACGTGGGATAGTGTTGGCACCTAAAGGAAGGGAATTGCTGGCGGTGTCGATTGCACTTTGCCTGGGTTAGGAAAGAGCACAGAACTCTTCTATTTCTAAACCCCACTGTCAGAATGGCAAAAGCCGTGCTAGTTAAGATTTAAGAGCTCCACTCAGGCTCTTGTGTTCTGTTTCTGTGTATATTTTAAAGTAATATTAAGAAAGCTATTTTCCTAAATCAATGCAGTGTGTTAAGGGCAAGTCAAATCTAAAAAACGAATCTTCCAAAGAGGAAGAAGGTCTTAGTGACCTTTAACTTAACCCGTTCAATACTGCCTGAGCAACGCTCGGGGGAGCTCTTGGCTAAGGAGAATCCCATCATTGGTTTCTTAATGTTTTACTAGCAAATACTTGTACATACTTTTTGCTATTCTGAATTTTCTTTTCCTCTCTAAATTTTGCAATAGTCTTTAAATAATAGTCTTTATAGCCTGTAGTGGTGGTAACTCCAGCACTGAGAAAACTGAGGCAGGAGGATGGCCTGTTCAAGAATAGCCTGAGTTACATAACAAGACCTTGTCTCCTTCCTGTCACTAAAGAAGTTTTGTATTAGAAGCAATTAAGATCTGTTAAAGATTAGGTGATGAGAGGTTGGGGATGTAGCTCAGCTGGCAGAGTGATGTGATACAGAGTCTTGCAGTGAGTGCTGGACCCAATCCTATCCTCACCAAAAACTGGATGTGGTGGCGTATGCCTGTAATAACAGCACTTGAAAAGTACAGACAGGAGTATCAGAAATTCCAGAGTAGCTTGGGATACACAGTGAGTTCCCAGCCAGTCTGGGTTATATGAGACCTGTCTCAAAAACAAAACAAAAATACCCCAAATAAGCATCCACAAAAATTCTTATTAATAGCGTCTTCTAAGCTAAATTAAAAACAGCTGTGCAGGAACCGTGGGCCCATGAAATATTGACAGCACGGAGCATGAGCAAGCCTGGCTCACAAGGCAGACAGAAAGTATCTGCTATCATCAGTGTTCAAAGGATACGTGAAGGTCCTTTCTTTGGTCATTCTGAAGTAGATGCTGCAGTATGTTTTCAGGTCTCCACGGTCTTCCGGAAGTGTATAGCCGTACTATAAATTAAGCACACAATATAAATCTTGCTGGAGGAGTCTGTCCCTGTGTTACACGGCAAGCAAAGAGATCAAATAACACTTAATGAGATGCACATGTGCTTCTTACCAGGTCATCCCAGTGCCTCCGGAAATCGTCGAAGGAACGGAAGGGACAGTCAGGTGGTGGAGTATGAAGAACATTTATTATCTGCCCCATTTTCATACTGTGAACAAGGAGATTTGATACAATGTTATACCACTGCTTAAATATAGATAAATGTTGCTTAAGAAGTTAACTGTGCTTTAGAAAGTATTCCAAAAGACTTAGCAAGTAATATCACTATTCACATATAAATGACAAACTGATCTTTTGCACGGAGTTGCAAACCCCATTACCTTAAGTCTTTTGTCTTGACATGTAAATTTTAGATATATTTGGTATGATTTGAATTATAAATAGGTTATGGAATGCCTTAACACAGCTTCATATACACATTACTTCACATATGTACATGTTTTGTGGTGCAAATACTTAAATCTGTTTGTAGTAATTTTTAAGAACAACTTGTTGATATTCACTAGAGTGTATCACAGATTGTTTTAATGTATTCCTTCTGTCTGAGATTCTTTATCATTGACCAAAATCTCTCTTGTACCCCAAAGCCCCATCCTTCCCCTGGCAACTGTGATTATCAACACGTCTCTGCTGTAGTCCAAAGCCCATCCTACCCCTGGCAACTGTGATTATCAACACGTCTCTGCTGTAGTTCAAAGCCCAACCTACCCCTGGCAACTGTGATTATCAACACGTCTCTGCTGTAGTCCAAAGCCCCATCCTACCCCTGGCAACAGCAGGTAGGATGAGTTCAATTTGTTAGATGCAACACATAAGATCACATAGAATTTGTCTATCTTATTCTGCTTAGTATAACATGTTTCAGGTTCATCATCTGTATTGTTGCACATGACAGGATTGCCCTCCTTTAAGGCTGAATGCTGTTCCATGAGTATACACACCACATCTTTATCTGTTCTATCAGGCAGATGCTTAGGCTGTATCCGTGTTTCACCTACAGTGAAGGGCGCTGCAAAGGATATGAGTGCAGAAATATCTCTGACTGCTGATTTTATTTCTTTGGTGACTTATTTCCTTTGGACATACAGGATTAATGATCATGTGGTAATTCCATACTTACCATTTTAAGAAGTTTCCATATTGTTTTCTATAGGATTTGTACCAGTTTACATTCTCATGAGCAGCATGCTGACATTCCCTTTACATGGGACCTTACATTTCTTTTAATTTAAGGATTTTGTACATGGCTATACTGTATTTCTATCCTTTCCATCCTGCATTTTCCCTCCCTCAACTTCCCTATCCCCCCAACCACTCCCTTTTAATTCATGAACTCTTCTATATTTGTTTGTTAAATATATATGTATGTGTGCATGTATGTGTTGTAGAATATTAGTTAAAGATGTGCTACATTCATTTATGCTGTGGAACATTTGTTTAATGATGCAAAGATGTGTTGCATTCTTTCATGCTGCATTTGTTTAAGTCTGTGAAGCTGTGTTACTGTGCCTGCCTAAAACACCTGATTGGTCTAATAGCTAAATGACCGATACCTAGGCAAGAGAGAGAAATGGGGCAGGGGACTGGTGGGCAGAAAGAATGAAGAGAAGGGAGCCTGCCAAACTAACACTAGGCATACATAAGCAAAAATGGTCTCAGTGTATTTCTTTGGGAGCTGAGTGACAGGTCCCCAAAGAGTAGAAGTTTTTTTAAAAAATCAACTACATATGTGTGTATTTGAATATATGACCTACTGAGTCCAATTACTTTGTACTTATTTGCATAAGTGCAAATATAAATAAGTTGACCTTTTAGAACTGAGGTCTTGTCCCTAAAAATAAAACAAAACAACATCAAAATTTGGTTCTTTGTCCCTCAGCAGGCATTGCCTACAGCTTTTCATCTAGGGGTGAACCTTATGACATTTTCTTTCAATCCACATCGCTGTGTTGATGGGTGTAGTCTTTGCACATTTTGTACAGGCAACTACATTGTTGAGAGTTCATGGGTGTGACACCCCTGTCCAGAAGAAACCACCACAGATAGAGCAGGCATCCCAGCTGTCTGGTTCTAACAATCTTTCCACCGAACTTCCAAAATGTTCCCTGAGCCATAGGTGTAGGTGTTGTGTTACAGATTTCCCTGCAGGATGGGGAAGCCATAGTCACTTTATTCTCTGCATTTTGATGGGTTGTGGATCTAATTGTCTGCTGCAAAAAGAAGCTTCACTTGTGAGATGTGTGAGTGGCACTTATCGAGGAGCAGATGGATGAGCATGCAGAAGAAAACGGCAGCTGTATTACTTTAACAATATGGGCCCTTCCCAGCTATAGATTCTTGGGGGATTTACAGCAGGCAGGAGTTACCTCCAAGTGAGCGGTTCTTATTAGACACTGCTTGGCTGCCATCGGGATACAAGGGCCACTATTGTACTATCTTGCGAGTCCCATTATTATTGTGGCTCTCAGGCTTTAGAGTTGGGTAAGACTATTGATATCTTTTCTCCTGAGGCATCTGGCACAGCACCTTCTAACACATGACAATTACCTTCAGGGAAGAGACTCCCAGATAAGTTTCAGCTTGGTTTCTACAGGTCCTGGGAGCAAAGTTTGTAATGTCTTCAGCAAGAGGGTCTTACTTTCACGTTTGTTAGGTAACCAAGAACAACGGACTCCTTGATTAACAACTCAAGGAAGTAGTCCCTGCCTGACACTCGGGTTTTTGTTTGTTTGTTTGCTTGTTTTGGGTTTTGTTTGTTTTTGTTTTTTAAATAGTCTAAGTCTTCTGGGAGGCGATTTATCCTGCTCTGGGGGGTAACTGCTTCAAAACATCTTCTCACTCTCCATATATATCTACCCAGTTAAATGACTCATCCCGTTTCCCCTTCCCCCTTCATAGCACCTATGTCCTGACATTCCTCTAGCACTACTTTTCATCCCTCCCTCAACGGCCTCTTTCTACTTCACTGGCTTCCGCGGTTCCTCTAAGTTGTATACTCAAACCTATAGATTTAGACTGAGAGCCCACAAAGAAGAGAGGACATTTGTCTTTCTGGGTCTGGGTTATCTCACTCAGTATATTTTTCACTTCCATTCCTTCACCTGAAAAGTTCATGGCTTCATCTTTCTTTATAGCTGAGTAGAATTCCATTGTGGATGTGTACCACATTTTCATTATCCAGTAATGACTTGATGGACATCTAGGCTGTTTCCACTCTCTGGCTCTTGTGAATAGAGTCCTGGACACAGCTGAGCAAGTAAGTCTCTGTAGTAGGATATCAAGTCCTGTAGGTATATACCAAAGAGTGGTATAGCTTGATTGTATGGTAGCTCTCTCTCTCTCTCTCTCTCTCTCTCTCTCTCTCTCTCTCTGTATCTGTGTGTGAGTGTGAATATGAGTGTGTGTGTGTGTGTGTGTGTGTATTCTCTACACTGATTTCCATAGTGGCTGCACCATTCTATAATCCTACCAAAAGTGGATAAAGGTTCTCCTCTCTTTATATCCTTGCTAGCATTTACTGAAAGTTGTTTATTTGTTCTTAGCCATTCTGGCTGGGGCAAGATGAAACCTTAAAGTAATTAAATTTCCATTTCCCTGTTTGCTAATGATGGTCTTAACCACTTTTGTTTTTCTTGCAGAACTTTCTGTTAATTATCTTGTATTAGCTACTTTTCCATTGCTGTGATAAAATATCATGACCATTGTGGCTGACACAGCAGCAGGAGCAGGGAGCTGAGAGATCCTATTTTCAACCACAAACACAAACCAGAGATAGTGAACTGGAAATGCAGTGAGGTTTAGACTCTCAAAGCCCGCCTCCAGTGATATAAAATAAAATAATTATAAATTGTAAAAGAAAGTATAAAGTAATATACTTTCTTCAGCAACACTGTACCACCTCCCCAAGTATTCCCAAGTAGCATTATCAACTGGAGACCAAGAATTCAAATGCCTGAGCCTATAAAAGACATGCTCATTCAAACCACTACAGATTTATACCCCCTTCTATTGGATTGTTTTTCTTTATTCTTTTATTGTTTTAAGTTCTTTGCAATGTTCTAAGCATTAGTTCTTTGTTGGATCTATAGCTGGTAAAGATTCTCTCTTCTTCACTTATTATTTCCTTTATTACACATAAGCTTTCAGTTTTATAAGATCCCATTTGTTCATTGTTGGGGCTGATTCATGGGCCATTGAAGTTCTATTAAAAGAAAGTCTTTTCTATACCTATATCCTGTAGGGACAATCTGTTTTCTTCTAGCTATTTCAGACTTTCATGTTTCTCCCTGAAGTCTTTGATCTATTTGGAATTAATTTTGTGCATGATAATAAATATAAATCTTCTACATGTGTGCATCAGATTTTCCCAGGACTGTTTGTGGAAGATGCTCTCTTTCCTCCAGGGTGTGTTTTTGACATCTTGGTCGAATATCAAGTGGCCGTACTAATGTGCATTTGAGACTGTGTCTTTTATTGTTCCATTGATCTACAAGTCTATTTTGTATCAGGCAGGTTTTATTACTATTGCTGTGTAATGTGACTTAAAATATCGTATGGTGATAATGGGTCATTATTATTTTTTAGATACAGGATTGCTGACATTATTCATGCCTTTTGTGCTTTCATATGAAGTTGAGAGGTGTTTTTCTATTGCTCATATAGAGTTTAACTGAGAATGCATTGAAACTATAAACTGCTTTTTGTAGGATTATCAGTTTCACGGTAGTAATTCTAATAATCCATGAGCATGGGAGGTCTTCCCATTTCCTAGTGACTTCTGCCATTTATTTCTTAATAAATTAAATTTTTCATTGTAAAGACCTTTCACCTCCTTGGTTAGGTTTATTCCTGGGTATTTTTTCATCTCTCTCTCTCTCTCTCTCTCTCTC
>LOEQ01002671.1:81941-100073 GCA_001685075.1 Bramus lutescens | reverse complement strand
TCTCTCTCTCTCTCTCTCTCCAGAAGACATAGTGAACAGGCATGTTTCCATGGGTTCCATTCTCAGTATGTTTGTTATTGATGTGTGGAAAGGATGTTGAGCTTTGTAAGTTAATTTTTGTATCCAGCCACTTGCTGAAGTGATCATTTCTAATTCTCTGGTGCAATATTTGAGATCTCTTATATATAATATCAAACTATCTACAAATAGGGGTAGTTGCATCCTTTAGTTTCCTTCTCTTTTCTCAAGACTGGAGTTAGGGCTTCAAGTACTATATTAAAGAGGAATGTAGATAGAGAACATCCCTCTCTCATTCTTGATTTTAATGAGATTGCTTCAAATTTTTCTCCATTTAGAATGTTGGCTAGCGGGTGTGACATTATATAGGCCCTTTCGACATCTATTGATATTTTTCTTTTTGATAATGCCATTCTAACAGATATGAGGTTATATCTCATTATGACTTCAATTTGGATTTCCCTATTATTATTGAATGTTCTTTTCCATGTGTTTATTAGCTATATGGATAGCTTCTTTTGTCCATGTAAGTTGGGTTCAGTGGCATCTGCTTTTAAACCCAGCACTCACGAGGCAGAGGGAAAGGGTAACTCGGTGAGTTCAAAGTCTGATCATGAATTCTAGGACAGCCTGGGATGCACAGTGAGACCCTGTCTGCAAGAAGAAGAGGAAGAAGATGAAGAGGAAGAAGAGATATCTATTTCTTTGTTAATTTGAAAATCAAGTTGTTATCTTGCTGCTGAATTAAGTTTTTGTATGTCTACCCTGATGTGGATGGTTTGCTCCTTCCTAAATTTAATTGACATTGTAACCACTAAAGAGGTAATTATGTTGGTAAGGTTCTGCTGACAATGAGTACAATGATGTAATTATCTCAGGTTTGAGTTCCTTATAAAATAGCAATCTTGGCCTTTTTGTGTGTCTTTCTGGACCTCTTTTTGCCTGTTCACTCTGGAATGACGCAGCAAAGAACTCAGTAGAAAGTTAATTTGCAGGCACTTTAATCTCAGACTTCCTAGCTTCCAGACCGATATGATAAATAAGTTTGTATTGCATTTAAATTATCCAGGACCAGACATTCTATTATAGAAGCACACAATATTCTAAGAGAAAAATGGTTTAGAAGTATTTTCTTATACTTCATGGTGATCTTCATTCTTTTGACTGTTTTCTTTGGTATGCAGAAGAGTTTTAGTTTGATGAAGTTCTACTGATTCATTTTTACTTTTGTTGTACAATGTTTTGGGCCATATAAAAAATTCACCCCCAGATCAAAGCCACGATGCTTTCCTGAAGTTTTTAATGACATTTTCATAGCATTAAATGATACATACTTAATTTACAGAATGCTGTTCTGTTCTGTCAGTCTGTATGTCTGCTTATTGTTTTAATTATTATAGTTTTCTAGGATAGTTTGAAATCAGAGTGTGATGCCCCCAAAATTGCTCTAGCTCCTTGGGGTCTTTTATTTCCATATGAAATTAAAACTTTTTTCTATTTTTGAAGAATAGCATAATTTGGTAGAGATTACATAAAATGTATAGACTATTGTGGATATTTTAATGGTTCTAATTCCTCTATTCCATGACTGAGCTCTCTTTACAATTATTTATGTATTCTTCAATGCCTTTTAGAAGTATTTTTAAATTTTAACTTTCACTTTTTTGTTAGATTTATTCTATAATTTCTTTTTGTTAGTTACTTTGAATGAGATTGTTTATTAATTTCTTCTTTATATAGTCCCTATTGAAGTATGGAAGTGCTGCTGAATTTTCCTGTTGTTGACAGTGGTGGTTTGAGACACAGGTTTGCTAAATAATCAATGTTAGTCTTGAGATCCTTCTACCTCAGCCTCCTATGTTCTGGAATTATAGGTATGTACCAGATACTATGGGTTTTATAAGTTGATTCTATAGCATACAACTCTTTGAATTCACTTCAATGTTCTATTTCGATGGAATCCTTAAGGTTTTCTATTTGTAGCATTAAATTGTTGCTGAACAGTACAGTTAACCTTCTTCCTTTCCAGTTATGAGGCTTTTCATTTTTTTTCTCTTTCTAGGACCAGTATTGTGTTGAATAGAAATTCTTCTCTTGAATAGAAATTTCTGATCTTAATGAAAAGCTTCCAACCTTCCACCATTAAAAACGACCTTACTGTGGGTTTATTATGTATGGCACTTACTTGTATTAAACCTTATTAACTGAACTGATTAGGAAAACTGTGTTGACCTGCTACAAACAATGCACTAACCACAAATACACACAAAATAGAAGTGAAAAAAGAAAGTTTCCATCTGCAGTGTGCCTGGTGCTTCTTAGATGGAGGGAAGTCTGGTGAGAACTGAGCCACAATCACGCCCTTCCCTTGGACGCTTTACCATTTGCAAACCCTCTCTTAACTTTCCTGAGCAAGTTAAAACATTTTGGTAACAGAAATGAATCATTTTTTTCTGATAATACAAACAAAACCAGTTCACATTAAATTATAATAAATCAGTATTAGGTAAACATTCATATATTTTGGTATTAGAATTGTTGTGGTACTGGGAAATTAGATAATTTTACTGTTTATTAAAAGCAGAACCAATAAAAATGTGAATGCGGAATAAATTATTTTAG
This sequence comes from Bramus lutescens, assembly GCA_001685075.1. Classification (NCBI taxonomy): domain Eukaryota; kingdom Metazoa; phylum Chordata; class Mammalia; order Rodentia; family Cricetidae; genus Bramus; species Bramus lutescens. The sequence goes on along the minus strand of LOEQ01002671.1, from coordinate 97,433 downwards.
TGCTTCAAGCAGGGAGAGTTACAGCTTCTGCTGCTGTGACAAACTGTTCTAGCGCTTTCCAGTTTTGTTTTGTATGAATATAATTTGCCTACATGAATGTATGTGTACTACATGTGTGCCTGGGGAAGAGGCCAGAAGAAGACGCCAGATCCTCTGAAAGTAGTTACAAACAGTTGCAAGCTGCCATGCAGGTGTGGAGTACTGACCTAGGTCCTCTGCGAGAGCAGCAAGTGTCCTTTACCACCAAAGCCACCTCTCCTGTCCTGCTCCAGTGCTTTCTAGTGATAGAATTATGTGTTTTAAAAGGTCAAAGTAGTTTATAGTTTTTGGATAAAATGTTAAGAAACAAATTGTCGATCATTATAATATTCTGAATCCACTAGTGATGGTTAATTTTCATTATCAACCCATTATCTGGATTTAGAATTACCTAGGCGATGACTAAGGAACTCTTCTCGATGTCTCTGTGAGGAGAAACTCCAGAAAGGATTAACTGAGGGTGAATGAAGCCAAGGCTTTTCGTAGCTGTGGGTGGAACCTTCTCATAGCCAAGGGGCTCAGAATAGAAGAGGGGGAAAGACAAAGCCTGCCATACTGGCGTTCTCCAACTTCTGCTTCTTGGCCTTTGATGACAAACTTTGCTGCCCCACTGTGATTCCACAAGGTGATGCTTTGAACTCTCTAAAGCTGTCAGCCCAGAAAAACCTCTCCTCCCTGAAGTTTCTTCTACCAGATGTTGTGGTCACGGTGGTGCAAAACAGTTGTTAAATCAGCTGTACATTACAAACTCAAATCTTACCTTGGCAAAATGTAGCACCAGTTGCTTAAAATGGAATGTCTCTCAACGACAGCATTCTGGTTGGTACGAAAATCCTCTATAACATGCTGAGAAATCTCAAAGTCCTGGAGCTTTTAAATGAAATAAGATTTCAACACATAAGTCCTCCAGAAATTTGCCACATAAAGGGCCACATTACGACAATACACACTGACTGTGGTTATGAATGTTTCGGGGATTCACGCCTTTTTGAATCACAATCTAATCTGTGCTGTGACACACCCATCTCTCTGCCACACAGGATGCCTCGCAGGCTAGGCTTTCCTTTCCCTTTCATCTTCCAAGTCCAGAGCTTTTGTTTTACGCTTAACAGAGGAGTCAGTTTTGATTATGTCAACTTAGAGAAATCAAATCCCTTCTGAAGGAATCTGTGTGTACATGTTTGTTCACATGCTCATGTGTGAGTGGGGGCAACCCTGGCAGTCATTCCCTGGGAATACAATCCCTTTTGTTTGCTTTCTGAGACAGGGTCTCACTGGTCTGGAACTCTCAACTAGGCCAACCAGCAAGGTATGGGGTCTGCTTGTTGCTGTCACGGCAATGCTGGCCTTACAAATACGTTCCACAATGCCTTTTATTTTTAATGCGGGATCTGGCAGATCAAGCCCAACAAACACTTGACCAAATCAGGGAACCTTCCCAGCCCTGTGTTACACTTCCCCAGATTAGGGAACCTTCCCAGCCCTGTGTTACACGTCACCAGATTAGGGAACCTTCCCAGCCCTGTGTTACACGTCACCAGATTAGGGAACCTTCCCAGCCCTGTGTTACACTTCCCCAGATCAGGGAACCTTCCCAGCCCTGTGTTACACTTCCCCAGATTAGGGAACCTTCCNAGCCCTGTGTTACACGTCACCAGATTAGGGAACCTTCCCAGCCCTGTGTTACACTTCCCCAGATCAGGGAACCTTCCCAGCCCTGTGTTACACTTCCCCAGATTAGGGAACCTTCCCAGCCCTGTGTTACACGTCACCAGATCAGGGAACCTTCCCAGCCCTGTGTTACATGTCACCAGATCAGGGAACTTTCCCAGCCCTGTGTTACATGTCACCAGATTAGGGAACCTTCCCCCAGTCCTGTATCACACTTTTAAAAGACCAACTTCTGACACAGCCAGTGTCACACTCTCCTTTGATACCCCTACTCCACTTCCTAGACTGCTTTCTTCCTCTTGCTTACATATCCTACCCAGAGAGGATTCCAACTCCTATACAGAGAGTAAATGTTCACAGCTTGTAGTTCAACTGCCCTGGGAAGTCCTAAATTTGAGATATTTCTCAAATTTAGACAGACACAGGGAGGCCTCAAGTAAAAATAAAATATTAGCGGGTAAGGAACACGGAGGCTAGAGAGATGTGTGTCACGACGCCTCACTCCCTACAAAGAGCAAAGCATCTCTGAGGAGCAATGTTCTCATTTCATTCATTGCCCACTTCTTTCTAGACCCTAACATAGCTAACACTGCATTGTCTGTAGAAGCCATTAGTACGCTAGTGATGTTGCTTAAAGCACGACTTACATTTTGATATTTCAACTCCTACTAGTCAAAGTCTTACACATCTAAGTCTACACCCATTTATTCTAATATCACTTTTCTGAATTCCTTTCCCATTCCTTAAGACTACCAAAAGTCCCACACCTTCCCATGGAGCCATTGGCAATTGTTAACTACTGGGAAAGTAAGGGTCAGTGTTTGTTAAGAGTGTACCCCCTTGCAAGTTGACCACACGCCAGTGGAAAACCACACATCCAGGAATATCTGGAAAGCCCACATTGGTCTTAAAGGGTTTTAAAGAAGGACAAAAAGTTGGGTGAAGAGGGAAGGGGATATGGGACGACTTGGGGGAAGTGAATCTAATCAAAACATGTGATGCAAAATTTGAAGCTCTCAAAGAACTTTTGAAAGGGAGCAATGGAAACCAGGGAACAGAGGAACTAAGAAAACATCAATATGGAAAGAGATGATAAGATATGTTAGGGACATACAGTAGTGTTGTAATACTTGTGTGGCTTATGAAAGATCCCAGGTTCTATCCTGAGCACCAGAAGAAAGAAGAAAAAAATAGTAAGAGCAACAAAACTCAGAACTGATAAGGACGTAGAATGTCCTGTGCAGGACAAGAGGTAACTTTTAAATTTTTTTTTATTCATTTTACATTCCAGCCATAGTTCTCCCTCCCACCTCTCCTTCCTCCCCTTCTCCCCATCAGCTCCCTCATCAGCTCCCCCATCAGCTCCCAAAGGCTAAGGCCTCCCCTGGGGAACCAACAAAGCCTGGTGCATTAAGTTGAGGCAGGACCAAGCCCCTCCTTTGTGCTTCAAGGCTGAGCACGGCATCCACCATAGGGAATGGGCTCCAAAAAGCGCAGATCCTGGTCCCATTGACAAGGGCCCCTCAGACAGACCAAGCTGCACAACTGTCTCCCACATGCAGAGGGCCTAGTTTGGTCCCATGCCGGCTCCACATCTGTTGGTCTAGAGTTCGTGATTCCAATTAGTTGCAAATCAATGAAACCAATTAGTGCGAAAAGAAAAAACTCTGAATCGGGACTGTCTGACTACCTTTGATACCCGAGTCTCAATTCTTAGTTCTAACAATAAAATTTATACAAAAATCTGAGATTAAGGGAAATTAAGTAGGATGTTCAAAGAGGCACTGTTATCGAATGAAGATCTGAGAATTTTAATGTGACTCTAGGCCAACTCTGAATGTTTTAGGTGTGCAAACAATGAGTATTTTCTAAGTACTCTCATCTTTATGCTGGCTTTTCTTCTGACCTCGACAAAATCTTTGGGAGGAGACACTTTGCATATGTACATAATGATACCCAATAACCAGCTGTCTGTAGAATAAGCACAAATTGGCTCTCAGTTGCTTATTTTCCATATAACTAAAATTTCAGGGCAACAGTTTAATATTACATAAAACCTTTGGAACATATCCCTCAGGTAGTCATGTATTCCATTATAATCTGAATGTATCAACTTGAGACAGTTTACACATATAAATTTAGCATGGATGTAATTGGCTCTGTAATCACATAGGCAGCGACACTATTAGGAGGTGTGGTTTTGTTGAAGTGGGTGTGGCCTTGGAGGAAGTGTGCCACTGTGGGGGTGGGCTTTGAGGTTTCTGATGCTCAGGATACCAACTGTTCTCTCAGATCATTTCCTGTTTCCTTCAAGATTTAGGACTCTCAACTACTACTCCAGCACGTTTGCTTGCATATCCTCATGCTCCCCATCATGATGACAATGGACTGAACCTCTGAACTATAAGCGAGCCACCCCAATTAAATGTTCTCCTTACAAGAGTTGCTGTGGTCATGCTGACTCTTCATAGCGATAGAAACCCCAAGATAATCAGTTTTAGGAAAACAGTATAGTTTAACACAGTCTAAATTTGGAGAAATAAGTATAATTTTAAAAAATATGTATGGATTTTTTAAAATAAAAAATAAGAGCTGAAATACCATTTCTTGTAATAATGATAAACTATCTTAAAAAGTTATCTAAATAAGATCAAAGTTTACAAAACTACTGGAATGTCTACCTTAGAAGAACAGATTTTAGATAGTAAGTTGTCTAATTCAAATTAGAGCCTACAGTCCTAGTACTCAGGAGACAGAGGTAGAAAGAAAGCTACAAGTTCAAGGCCAGCAGGGCAGATACCAACTGCTAGGCAGCCTGAGCTATAAAAATAGACCTTGTTTTAGGATCCGAAAACTGAACAAATGACAGCAACGGACAACCACTGAGCCCTTTAAGATGCTCGCACCAAACAATGGGCATCTCTAAGACTTTAACTGAAGTGATATTTGTGCTCTGTTCACAGGAGCCCTTGGTCGCTCTTGTCTCCCCTGCTCTCCTGCTAGTTCTCTCCACTCCTTCTCCCTTCTGTTTTCATGTGCGTATGTCTGTGTGTATATATATGTATATCCTGCATATGTGAGAAAACATTGCAATTGTTTTGGTAACAGACCCTTCCAATCAGCTTCTATGTTAAAAATTAAAATCAAACATTAATAATAACATACATACACTAAGTGTATTTAAATATAGGAACTTATAGAAATCAAATATTTTGTACCTCAGGCGGTGGCAATCTGATAGTATAGACTTCTATACTTAAACAAACTTGTGTTTCTGTTACGTTGATGTCTAATACTGAAAAAGAATTATCCATTAATTTTCTAGAATTAGTATTCTATCACAACAAATGGAGCATTTTAGTAGCACATATTGCTTTATCCAACTTATACATTAAGAATTTTTACACATATAACAAAGTTTAAACAATGGACCATAGAGTTGGCAGTCCACAGATTACACTCTTAGACAAAGATAAGAAACAATAGGCTATATGTGGGAAGGAAGCCCTACGACAGGACAACAGTAGGAGAGATAAGACTTCCTACAGCTTATAGAACTCAATACATACTTTCTGCAAACCTGACATCTATTACTAATTCCAGCGACGTCTCGTACCAGGCTCCTGAGCTGAGTCGTCCCCAAAGCCTCTTCCTAGAGACCTTCCTTTCTCTCCTGAATAAAGCTGTGCTGACGTGGCAGTCATGGGGACCTTGGAAGGAGACAGTATCTGAAGAGGCCCTGGGAGCTGCAGGGATGCTGACAAGGCTATTTCATGAGCAGAGGACCAGTTACAAGGCTGCTCTGACTTTGTAAAACTTTAGCGAGTATGCACTTAAGATATCCGAGTTTTACCTAAGTATGTTACATTTACACAACAGTAAAAAACAATCTTTTGACAGAAGCCCAAGAAATTTGTTCTTCTAAGTTGTTATCTCAACTCTCTAGCTAAGGTCTCATGCTAACGAAGCTAACGTTAGGGAACAAACTCACTCATCCAGAGTGAGGTCAGAGCGACTGCCACTGTCAACTGAACCACAGAAGTAGTGCCAGGCTGGAAACACGGTTCAGCAGGACAGTCTGCTCAGCTCCAGGATCTGGGACTGGAAGACTGGGTCCAAACAATGCAGAACCTGCCACGTCTGATTACTAATGCCTACTGGAAGCTGATGATCCATCTGCTACCTCAGTAGGACTATTTACGAACTTACCTACCTTCAAGGCAATATGCAGAGCAATCAATTAGACTGAATGTTATAATAAAGTCTGTCTTTGAGATTACTGATGTTCCTTTAGATTATTTTCAGGAGAAAAATAAGATTCTAATAAAAATAAGTTTTGACATAATTAATACAATTTTTGATAATATGATTTTGGAAAATATATTAAAACACTTCAGAATTAAACATCTTCACAATCATTTTCTTGAGTAGAGAAATTAAAATATAACTTTTCTCCCAACTAAGTGAATTTTTTCTCAAGAAAGTAAACATATGTTTTTAATGAAAAGTAACTTCCAACGTGAATTCTGATTATAATTATGTCTTATTGTCTCCTTGCATATGGTAATCATCAAGACTGTAACAACTCAACATTGGTTTTTAAACAACTGTTTGGCATCTTAATGCTTTGTCTATTGTTTTGAGCATTTTTACTTACCAACAGCACTTTGCTTTCCCATATGAGAAAGAAAATCTCTTCCTTAAAAAATTCAAAGAAAATACCATATTATTATAATTCAGAAATAATCATTATTGACAAATATAACCATTTGAAGTCCTATGAAAATTATAAAACAAATTTCTAATGACAGCTCTTAGAAAATATATAATCACTCAAAAAATACCTGTTCGCTGAAAAGGACCAAGATACCCAATACTTCTTTCAACAATTTATCTCTTGCTATAAAGTAGAAAACCATCAAACTTTAGAAGTAAATTCAAGATGGCCCTTTAGGCCCAACAAAAATCACAATCTGTTTATTTTGTCAAATCTTCATAACGTGTTCATTCTTAAGTATTAAGAATTCTACTAATCAAAGCACTTCAAAGCAGCACCAGCAGGGCTCTGCATATTATCCCCGTAGAGAGATGACAGTGGCGTTATTGTGGGCTTGTCTAAGAACTCTTCACTAAAAGGAAGCCACCTTGAAATCAAAATAGAAGTACATATAGAAGCAGTCCAGTGACTGGCAAGCGAAGTCACCTTGTACCAAGAGATGACCTGTTCTATTCCAGGCTGGAGCAAGTCTCGTGCTGAGGGAATACGAAAGGCAGCTTTGAAGAATTACAGGAATTACTCTTTGTGGAGTCTCCATCTGAGACAAAGAGAGAATATGGACAAATTCAGAGCAATGCTACATATCTATAAATTCAGATACTGTCTGTAGTCTCAGATCAACCTCCAATAAACTAAGCAATTCTAGATAAAAAAGACAGTTGTTCTTGTAATTAGTACTACTTAGTTATAAGGCTAAAGAATTTAAAAGATGCTCATTTCGAAGCCACCAGTGTGGCATTGTTATGTGCCAAAATTTCCTGCTTAAGTCTAAACTGTACACAGTCTTCAACTATGCAGCCTGCTCCACACAGAGGCACTCAAGAAAGAATGATATTATAGTTTGCTTATTTTTTCCACTGTAGTTTAACATTAGAAATAACTAAGTACAAAATTGCTCATGCAACCAAGCATTTATCTATACATACAGAGTCAATCTTTAATATCAATGCTTTCATTGCTGACTCCCAAGTAATTGGAGTTGGATTCATTTCTCCCACTTGAAGTCTCTAAAAAAACTGGGCAAGTTATTTGAAACAATTGTTCATAAAATACTGGACATTTTGGAACAAGGAAGAGGTATTCTCTATAGATGAAAAGTCAACAAGATGAGCCCTGGGAAATCATAGAGCCCATCTTGTGGGCTTTTCCTCTACAGAGGATAACATGTCCCTGGTTTATTGTATAAAGAGAGGTTTCCAGACTGTGGTCATGAAAGAGGCAATCTAGAGAGACTCTGTTAGTCTCTGTGAGTTGAAGAGACAGAGCTGAGGGTCCACAGAAGACAAAGAAGCTAGAAAGCCATTGAGAGGAGGACACCAAGGAGAACAGACAGCAGGCCAGCAGAGTCCCTGGGTTTTTGCTGAGTACGGACCAGCACACACAAGGTGAGGAAACTGCTGAAGTCAGAATGAAAACCAAGTTTGTTTGTTACATGAGCATTGAATACAATCCAGAAAGATCTGCCCTGCATTCTGCAAGAAAGCAAGCGGAGAAGTGAGAGGGCCAAGAATTGTTTTGCAGTATTAATTGCTGGGATATCCACAATTACAGGTAGAGATTTTGATACCCTGATCCTATCATTGATACAAGCAAACAGGAAACAAGAATGTGGTAGATTTATCATTATCAACCAATGAGACCCAGTTCACATCTACTTAATAAGATCAGAATACACAGTGTGGGCAAGAGGACAAGGAACATTTATTAAATCTATGGTAGTTTATATTCCAGACCCTAAAAAATTCAATTTTTTTAAATTAAAGCTTTATGAAACATCTTTCTAAATAATAATTGAATGAGAAAGCGTAGCAGAAAGACCCCTGGGGACCCCCATTTGGAAACCATGCAGCCTATTTGTAGCAGACGTTCGGAAACTCTTGTAACTGACAAGTTAAAGGGCAGAACTACTTAGAGAACACATAAAACACTAAACATATCTGTACTAGACAGGAATGACGTTCTTAACTCAGTGACATGGGTCATCATGTCAGGAAGCTAGAAAAAAGAGGGCAAAACAAAACCAAATTAAGTAGAAGAAAATATTATAGACCAAAGGTTGGGGTGGAGGATCAATGAAATACAAAGTGGCAAAACAAGAGAGAAAATCAATGAAACCTAACACCCTCCTTAATCCTATCAATGATTGTCAACTCTTTAGCTGGACTGATCAGAGAATTAATAAAAAGAAAAAAATTCAAAAAAGATCACACATATAACCAATGCTAGGAATCAGAACGGAAGCCGGGCGGTGGTGGCACATGCCTTTTATCCCAGCACTTGGGAAGCGGAGGCAGGCAGATCTCCGTGAGTTCGAGGCCAGCCTGGTCTACAAGAGCTAGTTCCAGGACAGGTTCCAAAGCTTGTCTCGAACCCCCCCCCCAAAAAAAAAATCAAAAAGGAGAAATCACTTCATATTTTACAGCAAAGAAAAATAAGAGAACACCAAAGCAAATTCATTAAAACAAATTTGAGAGCTTAAACATAAAACATCTAGGGAAAAATAACAAAATCAGACACGACTTCTTCCAGAAAAGTTTTTTTTTTTTTAAGGGAGGTGATATTTATTTCTTATGAGCCCTGGTGGTAGAGATCTTAACTGATCCATAAATACGATGGTTAATCTTAATTGTCAAATTGATTGTTTGAGAAGTGCCAAAGGGATGAGTAAAACATACATCTGGATGTGTTGGGGTTTACAGGGAGGACTAGAGGTAGAATCCACTGTGAACAAGGCAGCGCCATCCCCACAGGCTGGAAATAAAGGCTGAGAGTGCAGACTGACTCTCTCTCTCTCTCTCTCTCTCTCTCTCTCTCTTTCTCTCTCCTCCCACCTAGGTGACATCAGTGAAGGGCTTTTCTCAGCTAAGCCTTCCCACTGTAATATGCTTAACCCTCCGAAGCCAGGATGCACTGCCCCAACACCCACGCCCACTTTCTGCCTTGGAAGAAGCTCACCATTAGTGGAATAAAGTCTACAGTTTTCTTTCTCTTACATGTTAGATATATAATTATGGCAATGATTCCATCTCTTGGGATTTTGTTGTTTTTCTGTGTCAAAATGGAGTAAATCTCTCATTGTGTCCTTAAATAAATGTTTGAGGTCTTTTCCCATGTTTAACAAGAACTTGTGAGAAAGAGACTCCAAATTTTGTTTGCTGGTTAAGTTTTGGCTATTTATTTATTTTTGGTAACTCTACAGAAACTAGGGTCATCTGGAAAGAGGGAGCCTCAACTGAGAAAATGCCTTCATCAGATTGGCCTCCAGGCAAGTCTGTGGGTCATTTTTAAATTAATGATTGATGCCATGGGAGGGCAGCCCAGTGTGGGTGCTGCCACCTCTTGGCAGGTGGTCCTGGTTATGTAAAAACGCGAGTCAAGTGAGCCATGTTACAGACCAGTGAGCTCCTTCATGGTCATGGTCTGTTCTTCAGTTTCTGCTGCCCAGTTCCTGTGTTGAATGCCTGCCCTGGCTGCCTGTGGTGATACACTGTGATGTGGAAGGATAAGCCCGATAACCACTTTTCTCCCTAAGTTGCTCTTTAGTTATAGTGTCTATCACAGCAACAGAAAACACCGCAGGACACTGATGAAAGAAGCAGACTATTTACTATTCTATAATAATATAGAACACCTATATTATTATTTTAAACACATACCTTAGCTCCATATTTTTCAATATAGGCATGAAGTCTCCCAGATTTGAAAAACGGTATCTGTAACAGAAAATCCTTTGTAAAAAGGACTAAACATAGATCTTTAAGAAAACACTGTTATACATAAATATTTTAAGTAAAATACAACGAAGGGCACAGATTTTGGCTATTCTATATTTCTATTCTATATCCATTTGAAGAAAGAGACTATGAAAGCCACTTTTTCCTTGACATAGGAGCTGTGACAGGTTCATTGCCAAGGTGAAGTTGCCTGGTATTGACATGTTCTCCAAGCCATATAAAAGAAAAGGCAAATACATTTCATATAAGTACTTAACAACTTTTAAATATACAAGACATACTTAGATGTGGATGTGGAAAATGAACCTAAATAGAAATTTAAATTTAAAAGGCTTCCACCTACTAATGAAAGAAATGTAAGTATTAAAAGAATAGGAGACATTATATGCTAGATGGGCATGGTGTCAAATCGACATCTAAATACACACATCTATGCCAATAGGTTATTCAGCTCTCAGTACCCTCCAGAGAAGCGTCTTTATGCCGATGGTGATTAATACAGAGACTTGTAGCTAGTCTGTGTGCAGAGAATGAATGGCTAGGAGCTGCTTAGCCCTAAATGGGACAACTACATCATACTGCCTGCCCCTCGGGCTCATGGGACATTATGGAGGAAGGGACAGACAGAACAACTAACTGTAAGAGCCAGAGATCAGGGAGCACTGGTGGGAAAAAGTTTCTTCCATAGCCGGCACTCAAATTCCCAGCAACTGTGGTGGCCTGCATGAAATCAAGACAACCAACATTCCCACATGGGTGAGGGAGGGGCATCCAAGGTCCCACAACAAGCTGAAAAGTTATTGAGAGCTGATGGCTGCTAGGGAAGGGGTGTGATCCCTGTCAGGGTGACCATTGTAGTGGATGGCTCTACCAACATGCATACCTGCTCTAATTAGAGTCCGCGGATTACTTTTTAAGAAAGAGTACATGAAGTTGGGAGGAGGAAGAGGTTGTGGATGGAAGCATTTGGAGGGGGAAAGGTGTGATGGAAACAAAGGGTATAAATATATGGTATTCTCAAAGAATAATAAAAATGTTGATTTACTGAGATGAGAAATTTAAGTATAACTAAAATATTGATCAAAAGCATTGAAGCCCATGCTATCTTATCTATTGTACCATAACATGTTCTGTTCATTAGTGGTCTTTATTTCAGCACTTATATAAGATAAAGCTAAATATTAATTTAGAATCACAAGGTAGATTTAAATGTCAGACATATCAAGTAAATGGGACATTCACTCAAACTGAAATAGGGGTGGTCAGTCCCCATAAACAATTTTTCATTTCTGCTATCATACTTATTATTGTTTATCAATATTGCTTCTAGGAATCAGTGATACTAACCGACATCACTACCCAAAGTTGGTTTAATATTCCAGGCACAGGTGCTGTAAGAACATCTTCATGAAGCAGCAGCAGCTGCCTGTGGAGAAGAAATACATTATTTTCAAACTGAACTTATCTACTGTCTATACTTGTATGTTACTGAAATATTTAGAAACAGTCTAGCCTTTCATTTTTCTACCTATTTTGTTATTTTTCAAAGAGGTCAGAGATAACTTGTATTAAGTGTGACTAAATTACACCCAACATGAATGCTACAGATATTCTGATATACTTGGGGATTTAAGACGAGTTAGCACTCCAAGACTGTCTTCCCCATTTCTGTCTTTAGCATTTTGTTTTGTTTTGCAACCATCTTAATATATAGTTTAGGATGCCTCTAATTTGAGATTCTTGCTCCTCAGCATCCAGACTGCTGGGATTATGGAAATTCAATATTACATTCAGTTTTCTCCTAGCAATCTTACAGGCTTTATTATTCTCTGAGATAGTTATTTAAACACATAAGTTTGTCTTGAGTCCTTTGGGTACCTCAAACAATTAAAGGCACTAATACAAGTGAGTCCTTAACAATCAGATTTCAGTTGAGCTGTTCCTTAAAGATTATCTTGTGTCAGATAATTATCTTGTGTGCAAGATAATTCTTAGAGAAATATGTAGACAGAAGTTCTTGTCCCTGGTCCCACAGCTGTTAAGTCCTAATGAAATGCACAGAGACTTATATTAATTATAAACTCTTTGGCCTATTAGCTCAGGCTTATTTTTAACTAGCTCTTTCAACTTAAATTAACCCATAATTCTTATCTATGTTTAGCCATGAGGCTTGGAACCTTTGCTCACTGAGGCATTCTCATTGCTTCTGCGGCATCTGGCTGGTGACTCACTCTCCACCTTTCTTCTTCCCAGAATTCTCTTAGTTTGGTTGCCCTGCCTATATTGCATGTCTGGCTACTGGCCAATTAGCATTTTTTAAACCAAATGAGTGACAAATCTTTACAGTGTACAAAAGCATTATCCCACAGCAGAAATATTCTCCATTGTCATGCTTTGACATAGAAATTTAGAAATTGTGCTAATCTTTCTGTATCTTTGTGCCTTGTAAAGAGTATATAGCAAATATGCATTACTTAGTATATTTGGGGGGAGTCTGATTTAGTTTAAAAACTAAGTCTTATAAAGAATTAAAATTTATTTTTTTATTTTATGTGTGTTGGTGTTTTGCCTGCACACATGTCTGTGTGAGGGTGTCAGTCCCTGGAACCGGAGTCACAGACAGTTGTGAGCTTCCCTGTGGGTACTGGGAATTGAACCCTGGTCCTCTTGAAGAGCACCCAGTGCTTTCAGCCACTGAACCACCTCTGCAGCCTTGAAAATTCAAAAATTTTAAAGCTCACAAGAGGTCACAAATATAAAAACTTAACAGTGAGATATTTACCTCAAGCATGTTAACTCCCTTTTTAAATGTAATCTAATATACCTGGATTCTTTGCTTTTAAAATAGAGATACAGATTTAGTAGATGTTTTGAAGGAAATCCCCCTAACATAGCTATAATGGGATTTGTAAAGTCTAAAGGCTCAGAGAGAAGGCACATGCTTTTACCTGCACATCTTGATCTGTGTACTTCTAATCTCTGTTTCTGCCATCCTGCTACTCAATATTATCAGGACAGCACAGACTTTGTGCAAATCTGGGAGTTTGATAAAGAACAGGGATGGCTGCCTGGTCTCATTCATCCTTTCGTGTTGACTGTGTTTCAGCAAGCAGGTCCGTCACAGACACACAGCTGTAGAAAAACACACATCAACAGTTTAACCATAAGGTTTCAATACTAACTCAGCAGGTTTTATTTACTGTCATGTTAAAATAAGAAAATAAAAATGAATTAGTAAACTTTAGACAAAAAATAATCACCATTTCAGCTTCATGGTGTTCGATATCACTTGTTTTTGGACAGGTTTTATTAAAAAAATTGTTCACCTATGATTATCCAGTTAGAATAAGTTCAATACTTTTGTTTACTATATTCATAGAGCTACACACCTATTAATGGGATGGATTAGAAAGAACACTTTCATTGCCTCTCCCAAGATTCTAAACCTTCAGTTCTACAACACAAATTGAATGGCTAATTTCTGTACTAATAGCTCTAATTTACTAAATGCCTAACTCTCTTCTATACTTGCTATATGCCTACCATATGTGTTTAATAATTTCATTCTACAGATCTTGGCTATCCTTAACGTTTTATTTAAAAAAAAAACTTTTCTCTCACATAACTTTTTAAAAAAAAAAAAAGAAAAGGTTAGCCAAACATGTCATTGTATAACCATTAAGTAGATTTTACTTCCAAGGAATGGCTTGGCTTTAAAACTTGTACTTGGGGGCACATTTTAAAACTGCTTGTTCACAGGCAACCTTTGAAGTGTGTGTCATGCATTAGAGAACGCTGGAATCTCAGTGTGGAGCCGGCTCGGGAAAGGCAAGTGCAGCGGTGGGAGGTGACTTGGACTCTAGAACGGTCAACTTTACACAAACATACCTTTGCTCTTTAAAGAGAAACCACCAGCCCTGGCATCTGAAGTGTGGGTGGACTATAGTCTGGTTGTCCTTTGAGGAATGCTGGCCCTGAGCTTTGGCTCGAGCAAATCTAACAGACTTAAAGCACAGTATTTGAAATTTTCCTCAGTAATATTTCAGTGCTGGGTTCGCTTATGCTTCCCATAAGTGAGTTCACAATAAGTTTCCTCCCCTCCTTAGGCTCCACTTTCTCAGGGACAGCAATACCCCTGAAGCCTTTAAAAACAAGTTTAAGGTACGCCTAGACATTTCTAATGCTCTAAAAACCGAAGCAAATGACATCGTTTTAACAGAATAATCATCTTTTCCTGGCCCTTAAGCTATCCCAGTGCAAACCCAGCACGGGTTGTTTAACTCTGGGGTCTCCAGTGTGGTTCTTAAAGCAGCGCCCCAGTTTTCTCAGGGCCATCATGAAGGTCTCGCTGGATGGGCGGTTCTGACCTCCTCCCTCGTCTCTCTTTCCTTGCCTCCTCTGAGAAGCCCTTCCTCGGGAGGTGCGGAAGGCCAGGCTGGCATCAAAGCCGCTCGCAGCTGGTTCTGTCCTACCTCAGTCTGTCTGTCAGCCTCCGCCTCCGTGATCTCCTCAGTCTCCACCTCAGCTTCCACCTCAGCCTCCGTGCTCACCTCAGCCTCCGCTCTCCTCAGCCTCCGCCTCCGCCTCAGCCTCCGCTCTCCTCAGCCTGAGCCTCCACCTCAGCCTCCGCCTCAGCCTCCGTGCTCACCTCTGCCTCTGTCCTCGCAGTCCCGGGAGCTATTAGGATGCTCAAGCCTCGTGTTCCCGTCAGAACCTGCTCTCCTCACACCTAGCTCCTGTCAAGTCCCGCGCTCAAACTCCCGTCAGGCCGTGTGCTCTGGGCTCCTGGGAACTCCCATGCTGCCTTGCGCTCCTAGTTCTTCCACGCTCCTGTCACATTGCTGGTTCCCGTCAGCCCCCTGATCCCTGCAGGGTCCGCCCTGGGGTCCGGCCCCAGTCGGCCTAGCCCTCCACTCAGCCCGGCAGCCCCCACCCCACATCCCTGCCAGCCCAGCAGGAGACCCCCGTCAAATCTCCCACGGGGTCAGGAGCTCCCAGAAGCCTATGTTTCCCAGTGCCGCCTTATGACCCCTGGCAGCTGCTCCCGCGCAGCCTTTGTTCCCAGCGTGCCCTCCGCAGACAGATGTCTCGGTGCCTTCTGTGTCACATGCCCGGAGGTGTCGGTCCCACCATGCAATACATGCAGTGCCTTCTGTCCCCACCCCAGCATGGCCCATGGGCTTTCCTGAGAAAATGAGAGTTTGCTTAGCACCTCGCAGGTCACCCACACGCCCAAGTGCAGGTGGTTCCCGGGCTGTGTGAAGCCGCAAG
>LOEQ01002671.1:39888-54633 GCA_001685075.1 Bramus lutescens | reverse complement strand
AACTCAGGACCTTTGGAAGAGCAGCCAATGCTCTTAACCTCTGAGCCATCTCTCTAGCCCATGATTTCTGTTTTTTTTTAGCCCAAAGGAAGTACATGCTTCTTCAGGATTAGAGCGCATCCTTTTTTTTTTATGATTTTTCTCCCATCCAACTATGAACAGGCCTGAGCCTGTTAAGGTGTTCAGTCAGACAGGATGTGTCCTTTCTTATATGCCTCACAGTGCTTTGCATATAATAGATTTTAATTTAGTGGGTTATCCCAGGTAAAGGAGATTTGTGTGAACCATTGGGAGTGAGAAAGTTCAGCTCCTCAGCTGGCTGGCATATGTAGCGATCATAAAACTAAAGGTCCGTGCTAATCTCATGTATTTAGTTAGCGCATACTTGAAGGCATTGGTGTGGGTGGCAAACACAGATGAACAGAGCAGGCTGAAGTCTGAGTCAGGAATTTTGCAAACAAATGTGTGCATGACTTGAAAGTGTAGCAGTGTGAGCTGTAAGGGAGTGGGGAGAGGCTGTCCTGCAGGACAATAGGGAGGCCATGCTGGGAGTGGCCATTAAAGGATGGCGTCTGGAAAACTGTCACTGGAGCAGGAGCCAGATGGCCATAGCAGCTGAGGTCATGGTAGCAACATTAACCGAGGACCAAAAGAATCGGAAAGAGTGTATTTATGGCAAGAGAGAGAAATATTATGCTTGAAATTTACATTGGGTATTGGATGAAGTTTTCAAGAATATGGACATTCTAGGAGCCTGGCACCATGAGGTCACAGAAGTTGTTACTCAAGTGCCTTCATTAGTGGACGGGTGGTATGCAAACTGAAGATGCAATCACCAGGAGAGATACTGCAAGTGGATTGGGAGCAGGGCCAAGGATGGAGCCTCAGTGTTCGCACTTGGGTATTGGGTGGCTTTGGTGGGCTGAAGGACAGAGAGAACGTGTCAGAGAAAGACAGCATTTCAAGAAGAGACCTATGATGAGAAATTTTGCTGAGAGCCAGCTGAATTTCAGGAGTGGGTAACCAACTTGAACTGTCTGTGATACAGTTTGGAAATGCTTGGTACCAGGAGTGTTTCTGGCCTCCAATTTTGGAATATTTGTGTACTCACAGTGGCCTTTTAGGGACGGACTCACCAGTGTGAGAGCCGTTTGTTGCACATGCTTCCTTTTGTGTTTCATCCTAAGCCCTTTGTGTTGTCAGATACCACAAGTTAGAGTTCTGCTCTAGGACCTTGCTTCTGTAGATGCGTGAAGTCCCATCTAGACCACTGCACCGTTCATTTTGCAAACACAGCTATCACCTGCATTTTTCTGTTGTCCTTTAAAAACAACCAACCAAAGCTGTTGTAGCTCTCTGAATCAAAGCCTCTAAATTTGAAACAAGTTCAGCGTCATTTCCTCCAACCATTGTGAACTCATCTCTCTGGGCTTGAGAAGCACAGCAGCACCCTTGTCTGCACCCATCCCCGTAGATGGATCTTCTCCCCAGGATATTCTGGATTGGAACAAGAGACACACTCTCCTGAGTATAAACCTTGGTGGTGACATGAGTGTCCACAGATCTCTCAATGGAGGCCTGGTGCACTGTCCATGGCTGTAGACAGTCTGCGCAGTCATCAGCTTCTAATTTCCCTGCCATTGCTCCAACCAGAGCCTCTCTCTCTTCCTGTCTGAGAAGACTGAGCTCTGTAGTGATGCAGTTGTTGGAATTGGAGTACCGCCATAGGGTTCCTCTGGGTCCCTCCGCAACAGATGCGCATCCCTCGAGTGGTGTAGACCTCTCTGGAATGTCAGCAGCCATTTAATTGCTGAGCATGCTCTTCATTCTTGCAGGATGTGTAAGGCCTTGTCCTTCTTACACACATAACCTGAAGGTAATTTTATATGATTTTAGTGTACTTATACTTTTCCTACAACCCCTTACATGAGGTCGGGGTATCATGTCAGCACTCAGTAAGTTTTTATTGGAGGTTTTAGGATTAGGAGTGTACAGCTTGTACCATGACTTCCTCAACGTATCCTTGGTTCTGAGTTGGAGATGTAGCAGAAAATTTCTCCATTTATGGACCATGTCAACTTTTAGTATTTTAAAACAGAGTTCCTTTTCTTTCTCTCTCCCCTCTCTCCCTCCCTCCCTACCTCCCTCCCTCCTTTCTTTTTTCAGATAAAAACGTGAAGACTACTAACACCATTTATTGGCGTTCCCTCAACTCTGTCTCCGTTCTCACGTATTGTCAGGATCAGGGTGAATCAAGGCAGCTAAAGAAGTTGGGAATTCGCAAAAATATGTGGAAGGAACTGTGATCTCGCAAGATTCGTGGGCAGAGTGCTGAGGTTATCCCAACAACCAGTTTAGATCTGGTCTCTCTCCCTAATCGACCTCCCTCCCTTCTTCTCCCATCTTCACCTTCTTTATCTCCCGGCTGCTTCCACTATGAGCCGTCATTCTGGCCTAGAACGTACTCTGTCCTTTGTTGCCCTCAGGACTCTCCTCAAAGTAAAGTCTGACTTCATTGCCTTCATTTTGGTGACTTCTGTTGCTCACCAAAAAGATCAAGATCCTTGAAGAGACCTGGGATCCCTTCTTGGCTTGGCCTGGCCTTCTCCTTCCTGGGCCTCAGGCAGGCTTCCTTCCTGTCCCTGAACTCAGGAACTTCTGCATTAGAGGGACTTCCTCCTGTGACCCTTGCCCCTCATAACTCCAATTGCCTCTGCTTTTTTCTTCTCCATTGGCGATACTCCTTTTTCATCTTGGTGGCACTCACTGTGTGATTTCAGAAGTGACATTCGCTTGTAGTTCACAGTTGAGCGTTGTTCATGTTTGCCTGTTAGCCTGTGGTCCTTAGGGGCAGGAACCAGGACTGTCTTGGCTTACTCTTGAGGCTGGGTTTTGAGGACACAAGGCATGCATTTGTTGTGTGAATTAACTAGAGCCACAGAAAATGAAATATTCCTTTGGGATAATGGGAACCCTTCACAGATGCGATTGGTTGTCTCGCTCTACTTTGCCCCAGCGTCCTTCTCCACCTTCCCCTCTTTCTCTTAATTTACATGGCAAGCACTTTCTCTTTTTCTGTGTGTGTCACATGTTTCAAGGAAAATACTGGCTATTTCCTAAGTTATTCACACACACACACACACACACACACACACACACTTGCGTAGCAGTGATCAATGTGACCAGTAGCCCAAAGTGTTTTCTTCTTTGCTTAGAAAATTGCCTGACAGATGATTTAGGCCAGGTTCACACTGGAGATGGAGCTTCAGGTAAACAGGCCTTTTGCTTTGTTTTCTGTTGGAGCTGAGGTGAGGGCTGCCCCCTTGGCATCGCACTTTCAGGTTAAGACTTGTGTAACTGAGATGGGACTGTGCTTTCTCCACCTTAGCCCCTTCAGTCCAGGATCCTCATGACTCCATAGCACACCAAGATGATGACATCACCTCGCTTGTGTTGTCCCGGAAGATAGGCTGTCTCTGGTGGACATTGAGACTCCGGGAGATCCAATGAGGCTGACTTGTCCTGAGCAGGAATCCCAAGTTGAGGAACTTGTGAATTAGGTCATTAGCCGGGGAGCGGTAGTGTAGGACCAGTCACCTCTGGGCTCTGGGGACTTTGGTCACTTCATATCTCCTACGTCCCTGCCTTCCTGCTCCTTGGTCAGATCAATTTTTGGCAGTTCCAGGTCATTCCAGAACCAGAAAGTCTTGATTACCACTGCCACACCTGAGGTGCATCTAGAGCCTTTAGTGTAAATTTGTATCTTGCCAGTCACTTCTCATTGTCAGAATGGCTGGAGCAGAGCATATTCCAGTGACGTAGAGGAATGTTTATGCAGTGCAAGTCATGCTGTGGGCAGATACTAATATTGGGAAGTGTTTATTAAGGCACTGTTGTGTTCGCTAAACATAATGATATGTGTCTGACACATTTTAAACTATATCCTCCAAAGTTATGACCAGGATTTCCTTCCTTGTTTATTTCATGTGTATGTGGGCATTGTACCTGAGTGTATGTATGTGTATCACATGTGTGCAGGTCCTCACCCCCTGCAGTAGAATTGCAGGTGGTTTTGAGCCACCCCCCCATGAGATGAGTGCTGGTATCTGAATTCTGCAGGTGGCAAATGCTCTTTCCTGCTGAACAACCTTTCCACCCCCCCAAATCCTGGTATTTTCTCTAGTTTCCATCATGTCTTAGTTGGTGTCCTATTGCCATGAAGGGATACTATGGCCAAGGCAACTCATAAGAGAAAGCAGTTTTAATCAGAGGCTTGCTTACAGTCCATGGTTATTACAGCAGGAGGAAGACTCGGGTGACCCTGGGAGCAGTAGCTGAGAGCTTTACATCATGAAGTCCAAGCAGCAGGCAGGGAGAGGGAGACACTGGTCTGGTGTGGGCTTTGAAAACCTCAAAGCCCATCCCCAGTGATATAGGTCTTCTGATAAGATCACACCTCCTAGGAAGGAAGGCCTGACTGCCTTCAGCTACACAGGGAGGTGGCTTATGGACCCTAAGGTAATTTACTTAAAGATCAGGATGAATTTGATCCAGGTACATCTTCAAGCTTAATTTAAGAAGGGTTTTAGGGGTGAGAGAGTTGGCTGAGCCATTAAAGGCTAGGCTCATAACCAAAAACGTAAGAATTGGGTTTTGTTTTGTTTTGCTTTGCTTTCCTGCCAGAGCACATTTCCCTTCTGCTTGTCTGAGACTCTTACCCAGGAATCTCTGGGCCTCATCTCCTAGGGTCTCTTTCCACTGTTGGACTTGGCTTCCTGAAGCAAGATTGTCCTTTATTTTTCCAATTAATGCAATAAAAGCACTAAAATGCTTCTGCAAAATAAAGGGTTCTTCTGGCTGCTCCCACATAGAAGCGCACTGTCTTTTCTGTAGATGTTCTGGCTGTACCTATGGTGGTTACTTGGATCCCTCCAGAAAGAATCCCATGCTCACTCAGCTCGCGCCTTCCTGCTTGTCCAGTGAGCAGTGCCAGCTGTGCATTGCAACTGTACCGAGTGTGTCCTGAAAGCTCTGTGTTCACTTCCCTCTGACCAATGGATGGTCTCTCCATGGTCCAGAATCAGGCTGAGAGGGTCTCAAGTCTGAGACTTAAATAGATGGCTGAAGAGACAGTTTGGGGATGGGTGAAGAAGGAAAATTTGGGGAATTTCCCAGAGAAGCAGAGCAGGCATTACCACATCTTTTAAAATAGTTTACTTATTTTTATTTTATGTACATTGGTATTTTGTCTGCATGTATGACTGTATGAGAGCATTGGGTCCCCTGGAACAGGAGTTAAAGACAATTGTGAGCTGAGCTGCCAGGTGGGTGCTGGGAATTGAACCCGGGTCCTCTGAAAGAGCAGCAGTACTCTTAACCCCTGAGCCATCTCTCTGGTTCCCACCACATTATTAAGGCCACCACCTGTATAACACTATTGTTGCTGGGCCAGCATGGTGACAGATAACATCATAGGAAGCTTCTGCTGTATCGTCACCAATGAACTGGATCATGAAGAAGAAGCATGCCTAGAGTTCCCATTGTAGACACGTAGAGTCAGCCATGGTCATCAGTGACTAGTGATGGGTAGGCTATTTGATTCAATAAAGTAACCATTTCTTTTTAACTCATTGACCTGAAAAGATTTTAACGTTCGTTGCAATCTGTTCTCTGAACAGCATCCTGGTGGGGAAGAAGTTCTAAGAGAACAAGCTGGGGGCGATGCTACTGAGAACTTTGAGGATGTTGGACACTCTACTGACGCACGAGAACTGTCCAAAACGTTCATCATCGGGGAGCTCCACCCAGTAAGTCAGTTCTTGGGGTAGGAGGTGCCTTTCTTCTTCTCTAAGGCTAGTGCACCTACAAAAAAAGAAAAAAGAAAGAAAGAAAGAGAAAAAAAACTTTAAAAAAACAATAGAGCAAAACTAATTTCTTCCGAGTTTAGAATACTTTGAGACAGGGTCTCAGTACATAGTCCAGGCTGGTCTGGAGCTTCCTGTGTAGCCAAATGCTGTCATGGAATTGGCTCCTCAAACCCTTATCTCTCAAGTGCTGGAATTATCATTGTACATCACCATGCCTAGCCAGGACACCATTTTGTCATAAAATAAATTGGTTCAACCTTTCTTTGCTTTGCATTTTTTGGTTATGGCTATTGCTGTACTCAGGGTCAGAATGCTGTGCTCTAAGGCTCTGCCCTGGGGACACTCCCCAGTCTCTTAGAGCCCACAGAGACACATCCAATGGATGGGGAATCAGTCCAGTCAGTTTGTTCTCCTACAGCCAGAGGAGTGAAGGGTGCCCATGAGTACACGTTCCCTGATGAGAGACAAGTAGCTGCCCCTGTCCATTAAGCCAGCAAGAAACGTTGAAGATAAGATAAATATAGGCATATTCCTATTTTTATGTCTTATTGTATGTGAATGATGGTTTTTGTAAGAACCAAAAATGAAGAAAAGATAAAAGTAGGCTCTTTTTAGAAGTTCTAGAAATCGATTTTAGAGCAAGTTCTGTTGAGCTCACTCTCTCTCGCATGTGCGCTCTGTGTGTGTGTGTGTGTGTGTGTGTGTGTGTCTGTGTGTGTCTGTGTCTATTTTTCTGCTTGCCTGCCATCTTTTGGATTTGCTGGGAGGCTATGTATACTTAGAGAGACTCTGTCTCACTTCTCTGGAAGTTTTTTCGGCCCACACATTTTCATACTTCCCAGAAGTAACATGATTGTATTGCATTGGCAAGGTCTGCCCTTGTGAGAATTCCTTCCTGTCCTGTTCCTTTAAGTTCTCTTCCCATAGGGGGAGGGGGTGAGTTTCATTTAGGTCACCTCCCTGTGAGGTTCTTCTGTGGTCAGCATTTAGATGCCCTTGGATTTTGACATCCTCAGCCTGAGGGTTGGATAGTTTCTAGTCATATTTCTGGGAGATTGCAGGCTTCACTGAGACCATCATAGCAGAAAGATGCATATCTCAGTGAACTTGAGAGTAGAGAAGGAAGGGAAGGATTTTGTTTTCAATTGTTCTCTGAAATGACAACTCTAGTAAGTCTCTAAACACTTCCACATATAACTAAGACAGTCATGGGTCCATTCTGAACTCTGGGACTGTAGATGGAAGTGCCTCTTGTTCCCAAATCTACTGTGAATTTTTGTTGTCAAACCACACAGATCAAACTTTGTATTTAACTTTCCTGAATGCCAAATGCTTGTCATTGAATAATACTTTTTTTTAATTCTCAAAAAATAAGTCAGCCCTTTGAATATGAGACTTTTACAGATATCCTGTTATTCTTAATCCCACACTTTTCTTTTTTTCTCTTACAGGATGACAGATCAAAGATAGCCAAGCCTTCGGTAAGTTTGCACAACCATCTCAGAGGAGTGGTGGACAGAGGTCACTGTGTGTCTTCATTGTATGTCAAAGTGGGGCAAAAGTCACCGCCTGCACAGCTCGTTCTAGGTTAGGTAGATGTGTGATTTACTGGCTTTGCAAAAACTTAGTTTGGGTTTGTTTTTCTTACCAGTCAGTGTGGTTTTGAGGAGACCTTGTGTGTTACAACAAATGTATTACTTTTAAAAACGCCATAATTATTAATAAACAAAAGTCTGGGTGTATAGCTCGATTGAAAATGCTTGTTTAAGTGGAAGCATGTTCTCCTCCCTGACTCGGAGAGGACTTACCTATGCCTCTCCCTTCTCTGTAGAGTGTGGTGTCCTGGGCATTCAGAAAAGGTGGTTCACATTGGCATCCCCTAGTTCTTCAGTCTGAGCTGACTTTTTTATTTAATTTGCTCATTAAATCTAGAGTAAGAATTTATGAGAACAGCCCGCCGAAGTTCCTAAAAAGTATACCTAGGCAAAAGTTAATTCTGGCTTGTAAGTAATGAAGGGTGAGGGAAGGTTTTGCTTTTAAAACGACAGCAAGGAAACCCAGATTTTCCATCTTGTTCTGTGCTTCTGGCCTTGGTGGAGAAGGCACACAGGGCGAGCCTCTCTGAGCTTGCGATGAGAGCTGGAAAGCCCGCTGTGCTGTTTCTGCTGCCAAGATGCTGTTTGCAGTACATAGCATACATAGCTCAAGAGCATGAGTGCAAATGCTGCGCCCACTCCGACTCTCACACGGTGCAGGAAAAGCCATGTGCGAGCTTTTCAGTGCACATTTAACACTGGTGATAGGCGTGCTTCAGGGAGTTAAGAAAATGAAATGGTGTTTAGAATCTGAATGCTGTCTGTGACAGTTGCTCAGATTCTGACGAGTAGGTGGGTTTTCTGGCTGCTTTATAGGCAGCTGACATGCTGGAGCACCTATGGTTGTTTCCCCTAGAGTCTATCAGGGAAGAGGTCCGTTTCGGTCCTGTTAGGTGTTTAGTATGTTAGTGGTTTGTTGTGAGTCAGTCACCTGCAGGAAAGCAGGCTTTGGGGAGGCCTGTTTCCTGACCTTTCATCTGCTGCAGGCTAACCACATCCCTAACCGTAGTGCCATGCAGGTGTGTTTGGTGGTTAGCCTGTCTCATACCCCAGACCACTGGAGGCCACCATCATCCCTTTGTTCTTAGAACATGTTCGCTGTGTAGCTGTGGATCTTGGTGCTCAGCATGCACAAGGTCCTCAGTTCAGTCTCCAACAACTGGCCGTTATTGTGCTCACCTGAAATCCCGAGTCCTTGGGAAATGATTACGGGAGCACCAGAAATCATCCCTGGCAACCTCGTGGGTTTTAGGCTAGCCTGGGATATATGAGACTCTGCCCCAAAGGACAGTGTTGAGGGACGAGCGTGTGTGTGCCTGCTATGTCTGCTATTCTCTGTGGGTGTTTAGTTTCCTATTTGGCCTTGTAATCACTTTGATGTTTGGAATAGCTGGTGGACGGGGCACACATAGCAGGATGAATTCCGGGACTTGCACTGTCAGCGTTAATGAAAGACCTCCTGCCCATGTTTGCAGGAGGGAGCAGCTCTCTCTCAGTCAGACACTGGGCCTCCACTTTATCATGCGTGACCCAATGGATGTGGAGCCTCTCACTGGATTCCACATCTACTCAGTCTGTAAAGCAGATACTTTTACTCTCAAGATTTTACAGATGGACCAGCTTTTGGGTATTTTATTGTTTTAAAACAAACCAACAAACAAAAGAATACCTTTATTTCCTGTTGTGATTTCGCTTAAACTGGAGCGGAGCTGGGAGAAAGGGGATGACCCTTGCTGGTTACTCCAGAGGCTGGAAGCAAGTGACGTGGAAGAAAATGAGTTGCTGCTTTTCCAGGTGTTTTGTTATTTCTGCCATACAAAACTGTGTATTTCTTAGGGTACCATGTTATTGATAGGGATTTCTGTCCTGCCCAGTTCCTACAGTCCTTAAGTCCCAAAGAAATCACACAGAGGTCTACATTAATTATAAACTGATTGGCCTAGTAGCTCAGGCTTCTTATTAACTCTTATAACATATTAGCCCATTGTTCTTGTCTGTCAATCGGTGCACCGAACCATGGAAAAAGCCGCTCCGTCAGTGTTCTTGTTTGCTCTCTGTCTGGGTGACAACTACAGACTGCAGCTTCCCTCTTCCCAGAATTCTCATTGCCCCGCCTTTACTTTCTGCCTGACTACTGGACAATCAGCATTTTATTAAAAATAATACAAGTGACAGGATAAAAGACCATTGTCCCACTGCACCATGTAATCATCTTTAGGCGGAGGATGTGTTCTGCTGTCTGATATTTTTAAATCATCATTGCACTTGGAGCTGGAGCTCAGCAGTAGAGCACTTTCCAAGTCTGTATAAGGCCTAGTGTGTGCGTTAGTTCTCAGTGTTGAGGAAAAAAAATTGCTTACCTAAAATACCTAGTTTAATTTTGAGAAATATGATGGACTGGAGAGTATTTGCTTGAACCTGTCCAGAAGAAGCTAAACTGCCAAGTTAAGGAATTTACAGAAATCACACATCTGTGAATGAATCCCCAGCAACCAAATTTGCTTACATAGAAGGTAGTAATAGTATTGGGGTACTTCCTTGTTGATAGTTTTCAAAGCACCTTGATAGAAAAGGTTGTATTAGTCTCTGAGATCCTCAGACCTCGAGGCCCTGAAGCTCTGGTGAGTTGCCGTGAAAGCTGTGGAAGTCATATGTCCGGCGTCTGGCCTGTCAATTGGCCTCTTCAGTTCCCGGAGTCTCCGAACTTCTTAGGAAGACTCCACTCTCAGTACTTCCAATGAAGGAGTGAGCTAGGTTACGTGAACCTCATTGGGATGACTAGTTTGCAAAGGCTTTAGGGACTTATATAGTTTTTTATATGAAACTAGTCATGATTTATGCTGACTCACATGACCTTTGTAAGTCATTATACGTGCTATACCAGTAGTTTTTACTGTACGTTGGAAGTCCTCCAGGTTGCACAGAAAACAGGTGCCAGAGAATTTATTGCTGGTTCCCTGAACCCAGCTGATCCTCTCGGAGCAATGGCCACTAGATAGATAGAGGCTTCTTTATCCCTCTGAGAAGTGGAGATTATAGCTTCAACTCCCAAGCATTCTGGGTTTTAAGGCTATGAAGAAAATAGACAATCCAAAAACTCTTTTTTTTTTTTAAGTTCTACCTTTTGGAATGTCATTGTTACTGGTGATGGCGGTAGTGATAATAGCTAGGACCATTTTATTTACTTATATTTAAACTTATTTATTTTGTGTGTGTATGCACACATGCTTGTGTGCCACACCACACACACACACACACACACACATGTCAGAGGATAACTTTGAGGAGAACTGGTTCTCCATCGCGTGAGTCCCAGGGATCAGGAAAGTCCAGGTTGTCTGGCTCTGAAGCAAGTACCTTTACCTGCTAAGCCAAGTCGCCTGCCCTTATAACCGTATCTTAAATGGCGTGGGCACATTTGAGCCTCAGCAATATTTTAACCTTACATTGGTGCCTTTGCGCTCGCAATGCAGCCACCAAGATGGGAGAGGCAGGGAAGGCTACCTGAGGTTGCACAGGGTCTCCTGAAATGCATGCACCCCTGCCTGTATCTCAAGGGAGTGGTCCTTGCTCTCTGTGTCCTCACACTATCCAGCATGCGATAGTATCGTGCCTTCAGCGGGCTCTTTGGTGTCATCTATCATTGTGTTTCTTCTAGTAACTGAATAATATTGTTTGTGTATTTAATTGTCTCTCACAATCGGTGTTAATTACATTCAGATGCTCATGAAAATTAATCTTGTGCTGGTTATGAATTCCTGTTGTCACCACTATCTAAAATTACTTACAAGGGTAACAGATGTGACGTTTTCTTTTTAAATGATTTTTTTTCTTCCCCTACTATGTCAGGAATCTTAAAGGTGATGTGTCAAGGTTGGTGTGTGTTGCTAGGCTGCTTTGCTCATGCACCCCTAAAATGAATTTGCCTTTTTTGGGGAGGGGGTTCCCTAACACACCTCTCAGGGGCACCGCTCTCTCTGCCTTGCTGTGTCAAGCTACTCGCCTGGCTGATATTTTCCATCTATGCTGCAGGAAGCTGCAGACATGACTCTCTGACAGAGCTGGCCTGTCTCTGGCAGCTTTTGCTGGCACACTAACAGTTTCGCTGGTGTGGAATATTACAAGTGCTTCCTAAAATGTGTTAAAGCCTAAATGTGTGTGCTTTGGTGGGACGCAGTCCTTGAACGGTTTGCAAAAATATGTGATTTTTTTTTTAACGGTCCTCCTGAGAAGGCCTGTGCTCAGAAAGTGCTGGAAGGTAAATAACGCCATTTGTTGGTGAGGCAGAGCAGTTTCTGAGTTAGTCTGGGCTCTTTCTGGTGCCGTTCAGTGAGCTGAGGAAGTCTTAGAAAAAGTGGTGCATGTGCCATGACAGTTCTTACCATTTTGGTAGGCACGCTTGTAATGTAGTGTAGGTGCATTTTCATGCCCTATCAGATATGACTGACATCGATGGCATTTATAGTTCCTACTCCGTGCTTCGAAGAGTCAAATTTCCCTTCCTAAGGACAGTGATACAGCCTTGCATATGTGTCCATGAGTACTCTGTTTAGTTTTCATGCTTAAATGTTAAGTGTGGATTATTATATGTATTCTATTAACATTTTCAAATTAGAGAGTTTATGTTCTTTAACAATTTAAATATAGTTCTTTAAATTTCATTTTCTTAAAAAATGGTGAAATCAGTCTTTTTAGTAAGAAGAATTTGGACGTAATTGTTTCTTTTAACAATTTTTAAAAGGTAGAGTTGAATAAAATGGTGAATTTTTTTTAAATCTTAAAGCAAGTTTTGAATCAGGGGATCATGCTCAGATGTTAACTTCATGATTTTTTTTTTTTTGTGTGTGTGTGTTCCAGGAAAGTCTTATCACTACCATGGACTCTAATTCCAGGTACATGCTGTTGTCTTTTCGTTTGTTTTGTTTTGAGACAAGGTCTCCTGTATGGCTCCGGAGCCAAAGTTAAGATATCTCCCTGTAGCGAGTTAGCTCGATATGGTGAATAACCAGGCCAGCTTAAAAATAACAATTATATTTTTAATGGTTGTGATGGGGAACTCAGGCCACAAGAATGGGGAGTCCAACTTCCTCTGTGTTGGCGGGAATCGCGCAGAGAGAGAGTGCACCTGGGTCCTCCCAGTTTTTCTTTCTGGGGTCCAGGTCACCATGCCTTAATTAGATGTGATTGGTTGACAGAGTTTCCCCATCATCTCCCTCTTTTGTCTAAACAAGATCAATCCAAGCCCAATACAACTATATACAATAGGAACAGATACCAAAAATAAAATTACAAACAATAAACAATGTTAAGCAAGAACCACATAACAAAAGTTTTACTAAACATTCTATTTTAAGGAGTCTAAATATTGTATTGAAAATAAGCTTGTCTAAATAATGAGGTAGGTAATACTCTGGGTATGGTTTTTCTTAACAGTTTAAATCCATATGGCATAGGTATAAAGTTTGGGTATTTGAAGAAGTAACTGAGAATTTAAAGCTGAGTTTGAGTGGCAGCCTTAGTACCCGGGGTTCAGGCTCCTTACTTGGTGGCTCTGGGGACAGGGTCTGCCCTCTGCTATAGAGCTGGCTGACAGTGTCCTCCACACGGGAATGCCAATCCTCTGTTTCTCATCGTAGCGCTTAGTGGGCCCTGCAAGAGGACAAGACCTATCAGGTGCATTCCCCTGTGTGGTCTGTGATTTCACATCAGGAGAAAGTCACTGCTCCTAGGCAGCGAGAGAGCAAACGCTGCTCTCTGTATAAAGGATATGGGAATAGCTGGAAGCAGAGCAAGGATGTGAGTTTTCTCGTGGTGACAACAGGGGACAGCAGTGACGTCAACATTCTAGAGTGTGCACTGTGCTCAAGTTAAGTTTAGCAGAGCTGAGCTGTCCTTTTAGCTCACGTGGTTCTAGAAGTAAGAAAACTAGGCTGTGGGAGTTTCCATCAGAGGAACGCCGAGGTTGAGGTCTCTGTAGTGAGGAGCATTCAAGCATCTTGTTGCTCTTGTGTCTTTCTAGTTGGTGGACCAACTGGGTGATCCCAGCCGTCTCAGCCCTGGCTGTCGCCCTGATGTATCGCCTCTACATGGCAGAAGACTGACTTGCCTCTCCAAACCAAGGAAGGGGAAGACTGCCCCTCAGAAGGGAGAAAAGAAGCCAGTGTTAATCATGTCCGCTGACAGACACCTTCCACTGAGAATGTAATTGTAATATATCTGTTTCCCTTTTCTTCTGTGTTAGTGGAACCAACGAGGAACTCTTTGTACTCTTCAGCTCTGCAAATGTGCCTTTTTTTCATCAACTTCATTTTGATGTTTCTTCACTACATAATTTACTTATTGTAAGCACGCTCTTTTTAAAATATATCTGGCTTTTAAAACATGCCGTGTGCATCTGTTTGTTTGGGAGGATGCCTCCAGTGCTTAGTGTTTTGGTTTATTTCACAGAGTTGTTTAATGCGCCAATTATTCAGACCCGGGTTGTCTGTGTCATGAAGGCTTGATTGTTCTTGTCTTGGTGACGTGGTGATGATGGCAGTTAACACATACTGTTACATGGTTTTATATTGGTTGCCTGACAAGCATAACTGGCTGCAGCGGCGGAAGGGAGAGGAGAATGTAAGTCCACCATGGCGGGAAGACCTAAGGGGTAGGGTGCAGGTCTATGACAACGCTTTGGGATCAGGAAGCAGAACACTAAGACTGGAAACAGAAGTGGATTGCCCTCTTTAATGACCCATTCCCGCTAGCTAGGCCGTAGAGGCCAAGGTTCCACAACTCCCCAAGACAGTGCCACCAGATGGGACCCAGATGTTCAAGCACACAAGCTGTGGGGACATTTCATATCCAACAGTAAAGTGCCAGTGTTGTTTCTTTTCAAGAAGATTCAGAAATTATATTTCAAAGATTGGCAATTTTTCTACTTGAAATGCATGGTAGAGTATGGAAGTGACCTACAAGATCTAGAAAAGAGGCTCCACGTCCTCTGTGTGTGGCAGATAACAGCAGTGTAAACCAACCTGTGAACTGGGGAACGCTGTTGTAACGGCCTGTTCTCTGTTTAAAAGTCATTCCCCAGAGACTCACAGTTTCGTAACTTTTGAAGTTCTACAGATTCCCCATCCAGAGACAATAGCAGAGTGTGTTCTCATCTTAGGAAATACTGATTAAGTGACTCATCAGAGCACAGATCTGGATGGACAGACTTGCTGCTTGCTCTTTTGGTGGAGCCTTAGCTGCTGAGTGATGAGCCCTGAGAAATTTGGTGTGGCTCTGCTTATTCC
>LOEQ01002671.1:25374-39874 GCA_001685075.1 Bramus lutescens | reverse complement strand
TTTCCTGTTGTGTTATTAGCATCCACGACTTTTCATTTTAAATGCAGAGACCCCAGAGGGTAATCTGCTAGGTAGTACTTGTACTGAGCTGTGACTAGGTGACCAGAAGTGGCCTTCTTAAGAACTAGCACATCAGAAAGGAGCGTTACTGTTGTTACAGAGCACGGATTGTTTCTCGAGGATCCTTTTCAGTTATATTTATCGTATGTGTGTGAGTGCAAGCCTGCATGTATGTACTGCATGGGTGCCTAGTACCCACAGAGGCTAGAATGTCGGATGATTGTGAACACAGTGACGAGCTGCCACGTGGGTGCTAGGAACTGGGTCCATGTCTTCTGCAAGATCAGCATAACTTAACTGAGTCATCTTTCTAGCACCGGTGAAGAGGGATTGTTTTAGACTCAGTGGCATGCCTCTCCCTTTCACGTTATTTCCCATGGTGCTACGCATCAGCGCGAGGCCTTGTGCATGCTCAGTATATGCTATGTCACCTTGTCACCCCCAGCCACTCTTCATCATCACAATTCTTGTCCAGCAGGGGAAGGGTCAGGGGCAGACAATAGCATCTTCACCCTCTCCATATTGTGAACTCGTCAGTGCTTGGGACGGAAGAATGAGGGGGTATGAGCTGCAGTTGACAAGGGCATGCACATTTTAAAATAAGTTAAATACTTAAGATGGTAATATTTTGCTAGAACACTTCCAGTTTTTGTGCACTGTAAAACATCTCTCTTAGACCATCTATGAAGTGCATTACATGGGTATGTCATATCCTAGATGGTATCGGAATTAATTTATAAATTAGTTTTACCGTCTGCTTGTTTGGGAGGGAATGTGTGTATGTGTGTGTACACATTAGTGTGGAAGTAGAAGTCATCCTTGGGTAGTAGCCCTCAGGAGCTAACTTAGTTCTTGAGACAGAATTCCTCACTTGGCTTGGAGACTAGGCTAGGCTGGCTAGCCAATGAGTCCCAGGCATTGCTTGTCTCCGACTCCTTCATTGTTGAGATTAAGTATGGATCACCATGTCCAGCTTTTACAGGGGCCTGGGGATTGAACTCAAGTCCTCATGTCTGTGCAGCAAGCATTACTTCCTACTGGGCTCTCTAGCTTCAACTAATGCTTGTGCCCACATTGAGCTCAGCCGTCAGTATTTCTTTGTGTGAGAACAGAGTTGTACAGAGAATTGGTTTGTATTGTCTTTTGAACATTTAGAGTTTGTACAGCTAAAAGTAAAGAAGATGAAATTTTTGAGTTTGTGTGTGTGTGTATGTGTGTGTTGCGTGCACAGAAGACTCTGGCTACGAATGCCCATGTTTGCTCATACAGAGACCAGAACAGTGGGTCAGGTGCCTTCTTCATCATTCTGCTGAATTGCTCTGGGGCAGGATCGCTCAGAACCAGAAGCTTGACGTTTCTTAGCCTGGCTGGCCAGGGAGCTCTTTGGATTCACCTCTCTACCTTCCAAAGCTGAGATTAGATTCACTGGCAGCTGTGAATTTGAACTCAGGTCCTCTGCTTGCATAGAAAGCACACTTACCGACTGAGCTGCCTCCTCCTTCCTCCCATGATAGTTTGTAACATTCTCTCTGCTGTTAGGAGAGTTTACGTACGGTTTCTATGGCTTCCCATTGTTCCCATGATGGAGAGTGGACAGAATTATGGGAGATGCCCCGCAGCCTCCCTGTTCCCAGGAGGAACCTGGTCCCTGGGTCAGGTACAGCACATGTTCCGTTCTGCTGGCTTCTCGTGCATGCTGTACAGAGCCGGTCAGTCTCCTGTTCCAGCAGCTGTCTAGACAGTGCCAGTGGGAGCTATGGGTGACAGCTCCCTTAGAAGGTATCCCTTTTGAGGGGTGTTTGGGTACATTCTGAGTTCTGAGCTTCTGTGTGGGACTGTTTGTCCTAGGTGCTGGAAGAAAATTGCTCAAACTCTAATTTGAAACAAATTAATTCTCATAGCTCCGGAAACCAAGCCTCGACTGAAGGTTCCAACTGTGCCTGGTTCCCTCTGAGACTCACACTTCTGTTTCTTCCCGCTTCTCGGGGCAGCACAAGCCCTTGGCCCACAAATCTATCATTTTCTTCTCTAGGGTTGTGCTACGTTAGCATTGCCCATCTTAGTGTTTCTGTCTTCACATCCTGCATCCACACACAGTTGTAGGACTTCTGTCTTTGGGGGACACAAGTGAACTTGTGATATAATCTCTTCTCTCTTCCCTTCCTCCTCTTTTCTTTCTCTCAACATGGGTCCCAGAGCCTCATAAATTTGAACCAAGTGTTCTGCCCTGAGTTCTAGCCCCAGGCCTGATAGTTTAACCTTTGACTTAAATAAAGAACACTGTTTAAGGGAGGGAAGTGGGTCGTTCTGCCTCTGGGTGGGTTGTGCTGGCATGTGTGTCTGGTCAGCTCTGCATCTACATATTCTGGGATCTCTTAAACCAGATTGGCCTAAAAACAAGTCTTCTCAATGACAGTTACCGTGAATGCCATCAATCCCATCCTTCTTAAAGAAAGAAGTGAAATAACTATGCTTGTGTTAACAGACTAGGTCCTCTTGGGGATGGGGGCACAATGCAAAATAAGCAATTGAGAAAGTATTATCTGTAATCTAGATAACACCAGCACCTGCTATGAGAACATGAGGGCCCAAGTTTAAATCCCCAGAATCCAAATAAAAAGCTGGGTGTAGCTATGTGCACTTGAAGCCCCAACACTATGGAAGTGTTAGAGACAATCACTGGGCTCCTCCAGGTTCAGCAAGAGACCCGGCCTCAAGGCAATAAAGTGGAGAGTGATAGCGTGAATGTTCTTCATCCTCTGACGGTCACAGTGTGTGTGGATGTGCATACCCACACACTGCACACATGAATATACACACCCATTCATAAACAAAAAGCATTACAGTGACACTTGGCCATTTTTATGTCAAAAAGCTCAACTAGTTGTAATGTTCTTGGGACCACACAGAATTCTGAAAATAGCCAGGTGAGTAGAAGCTTGAGTAGCGCTTGTATCTCATATAACTGTGTGGCCATTATCCCGTGGAGTGCCTACTCTACTTCTGGAAGCACTTGGTTCATGATCCTCATACTTTGCTGCTGAACTGAGTTCCCCTCTATGATTGTACCTATCATATGTTGGAACCCAATAGCAGTTTACGAACTGTCTCTTTGAGAACAGCTCTACCTAAACTCTAATGTTGTCGTGAACGTTCTCTTCACGTTCACAGTCTGACTCCACCAATTCAAAGACTCGAGAAGGTTCATAAAGTTCTTGGAAGAAAACAAGTATAAATCTGAGTGATCTG
This sequence comes from Bramus lutescens, assembly GCA_001685075.1. Lineage (NCBI taxonomy): Eukaryota > Metazoa > Chordata > Mammalia > Rodentia > Cricetidae > Bramus > Bramus lutescens. The sequence goes on along the minus strand of LOEQ01002671.1, from coordinate 36,565 downwards.
GGGTCAGACAGTGGTTTCTTAGGTAAAAACAGCAGGAGGACAAATGACGAAAGAAATGATAGACTGGAATTTAAAACAAAAACCATTTGTGTTTGAAGTGATGCCACTGAATGAGTGTAAAGAAATGCACAGAATGGACGGAAACGCTTGGTTCTGCATCCTTTGAAAGGGACGTACATTTATCGTGTATTAGAAAAAAACTACCACTCAAAAAACACAGAGACTCACAACTGGTATAGGGAATGAGTGACTGGAACACTGAACCCGATTTGGGATGTGTATCGTATCCTCTGTTCAGGGCTCAGGGAGCATAGTGGAAATGGGCCGTGGAAAGATTGCAAGAACCCAACCGAGGTTGGGGAGGCTCTCTGGGCACGTCTGGACTGTTGCATTCATGAGCTCAATGATCTTGTTTCCTGGACACAACCCACAGGAGATCAAGTTAAAGTTCCAGCGCTGATGGGGAGGGGCTCACTAGGCCCCGCCCCTTAGCTGAGGCACTATTGGTGGCTTCTGTGGGAGGGCAAGGGGCGTGGCCTCTAGCTGGTTGCCCCTGTTCTAATGGGTAACTCCATGCCTGGGTGCATATGGCCAGCACTGATTGGCTTCAGTGAGTAATAAAAAAGAGGGGAACATGAAACTGGGAGGAGAATGGGGGCAATCTGAGAAGAGCTGGCTGGGGAAGAAGACGAAGATATTTATGCAAACTTTATGCCTGTGTGAAATTACCAAATAATGAATAAACTAAGAAAAAAAATCTTTCAAGATAGGCAAAAGACCAGTATAGACTGCTGTCACTTTAGTGGACTCAATGCCATTAGTTGTTAGGGAAATGCAAATCAGAACCTTAGTGAAGACTACCTCACCCCCACTAGGATTACTATAATAAATTCAGAAACAAGTTTTGAGAGATGTGGAGAAATCTTGCCTTTTGGGTGGAGATGTAAAAGGTGTGACCAGCATGGCCTCTGCAGGAATGGCAAGTCCTTCGAAGTTAAGTATAGAGCTTCATAACCGGCGGTCTCTTTGCTGGGTGTATGCCTGGAAGTAAACACTGGTGCTCACACAAAGACTTGTCTGTGAGCACGGCGGTGGTGGTGCACGCCTTTAATCCCAGCACTTGGGAGACAGACAGAGTCAGGCAGATCTCTGTGAGTTTGAGGCCAGCCTGGTCTACAAGAACTAGTTCCAGGACAGGTATCAATGCTACAGAGAAACCCTGTCACACACACAAACAAACAAACAAACAAACAAAACAAAGGACTGGTATGTGAATCCCCATTCATAAAACCACCAGCTGGAGACAAGTGGAACTCGTGACTAGATAAACAAGACACATTATGGTCATATGGGCCACTGGATGGCTTAATAGGTAAAGGTGCTTGCCACCAAACTTGTTCCTCTGGGTTAGACCATTAGGTCATGGTAGACACAGAGCTGACTCTCACACGTTCCTCTGACTTTCATATAAGCTTTACTTTAGCACATACACACGTGTAATAAGATACAATCTTATTACCATCAGTGGCTGCTGCAGCGTGTCTCAAAATTTGAAAGCACGCTAAGTAGAAGATGCCATTCCAGTAGATGCATTTTGTGTGATCCTGGTATTCAGGACAGACAGGAGGGCTGGGGACGAGGACAATGACTGGAAATGGAAACAGTTTCTTTGGGGAATAATGAAAATGTCCTGACTTTGATTATGGTGGCAGCTCGGCTGACTGCATGGTTCTGAATAATCTAAAAGTCACTGATCTGTTCTGCATGAATTCTATCTCGACAAAGTCCAGCTTGGTTAAGATACCCTCACATCTGGGCCCTAGAACTTCAAAGTCTCCAGCTCTTATCTCCAGGGCACCAGTCCCTTTCACAGCAGAGTGGAAATCCTCCTCTATGTGGCCCGCCTCTGTAACTTTGCTTCCTGCTGTCGACATCATGTGTAGGAGCCCCCTTCAAGGCTGTATGTGGAGCCGGAGAAGGGACTTTCCTTTCTACTTTGTATTGCCTACTTTTATTATGTTTTAGCTAAATAGATGGCTTTTGCCACTGAATATAAACTGTCTGTATGCAGTATTTGTTTGCAGCTAGTCTGTCTAATGGCCACCCCTCCACCTCTGCCTCCAGTGCCACAGTCTTCTTACAGCTTTTCTCTTTGATTTGTTGGGGCAATAACTGCTAACTCGTCTTCCCTGATCTGCCCAGGCTATTGTCTCTGTCTGCACTATGTCCCTGGGAGCTTAGTCCAATTCTTGAGATACAGATGGTGTTTGTTAATCGAATAACAAAGCTAATGGATGACTGATGTCTCCTAACAGATGCTCTTCCATCTTTAATCTGTATTTCTGATCATTTGCTGCCATCATCTTTGAGCCATTCTTCCTTGACAGCATCTGGATACGACATTGGCTGCAAGCCTTGGCGAAGGCACCAAGTCCAGGGCCATGCCAAACTGCTCATCACCCATTTAGGACAGGGTGTTCTGAGAATTGCAGACAGATGGTTAGGTCTGGGTTTCGCTTGTTGGAGTATAGGTGTGTTCAGCTCCAGTGGTTGTCCAAACTGGCAAGAAGCGAAGAAAGTCCTGTCTAATATTCTTAGCTCTTCAGATCCTCTTGGCTTATAAAGTGCTGTGGAGATGGAGTCTCTCTTGAAGTCCACCCAAAACTCCAGGGCGAGGGATGGTAGGAGATTATCAGAGACAAACACAGAGGGTGGGGCCAGCCTCATGCTCTTGAGACCAAGGAAGTTCTGTTATCTTTCCTCTGCCACAGTGACTCACAATAGCAACGGGGCTGAGGTTCAGGTAGTGAGTTCCTTGGGGCCAGGAGAGTTCACATTTCGAGTAACATGTCCAGACCCGACTCCCCTCCGTTCTTCCCAAACCTACAAGTGACACTCTCCTCCTGGGAAAAAGATGATAATTTTAGCACCCAAAACTTCTCACTGAGGTCTGGCAGTAGGAGAGAATACATTCTTGTTTCTTTGGGGTAGGGAGCATGTGATTCATTCACGCGCCTGTTAGGAAAAATCTTAAAACGGGCCTCTCTGCCTGCGTAAAGAACTCCAATCAAACCAGGTTAGACTGAATTAAAAATGCCCACATTTAATAAATGCAGCACTCTTGGGTGGCTGGGAGCATGGGTGGAGGGGACACGAGACACACAGAGGAAGAGCACAAGCAAACCCCAAAGCCACGTGTTCCTTTTTCTGGTGCAAACCTAAATAGCCTGTAGGAGTGGTCCTGACCCTCCCCAGAGAGGGATCAGCGCTTGGCAGGCTGGGAGTTGGAGTCCGGAGGTGGAGTCTGGCTCAAGGAAACTCCCAGGGAGAGGGGACTTGAGATGGAGCTTCTGCTCCATTAGGGCTCATTTGGCGCCCCTAGGATGGATGCCAAGGACTGGGGTGATGCTTCCAATCAGTGCCCACACTAAGCACCTGGCCGGTTCCAAGAGATTGGTTATAGTAGCTGATGTTTTCATAAATCATAGAAAACAAAACCCTTGAGGGAAAACATGTGTGGCAATACCACATTAAAGAAGAAAGACTAAACCCCATTGTGTAGACACACGTAAAATAGTGACCTGATTTACTTGGAGGAGTTCGGTCTTTCTTGTTATAAGCCAAGAGGGTCTAATCTAAGAAGTAATAGACACGGACAAAGGTGCTCCTCTCTCTTGAACAGCACAGCAAATACGGTAGCAGAAAGAACGAGGGACTTTTGTCTTTATCTTTTCTATTTTGCTGTTGTTTATTTTTTTTAGATTGTAATTTAATTTTAACATTTTCTCTTTCCTCCCTCCAAGCCCTCGCATGTACTTCTCACTCTCCATCAAAATCATGGCTTCTTTTTCCATCAATTGTTATTGTGTACATATATGTATTTGTATATACATACACATATACGTATATATGTGTGTGTGTGTATATATATATTCCTAAATATATGTTGCGTACATATAATGTTCATTGTGTGTGTATGCTTGAGTGTGTGTGTGTGGTGTGTGTGTGTTCTCAGGGCTGATTGGCAGGGATAACCTATTGGTCGCCATTCCCTGGGGAGGGCCACCTCTCCCACGCTCAGCGTTCCTCAGATGCCTAGTTCTTTGTGTATGGTTGAGGTCTCATGGGTTTTTTCCCCATCCAGTTCATCATGTCCTTTAGTGTCCTCCTTGTTCAGCACACATTTGGGCAGTCATGTCGGTGAGACTTTAGGGGTGTAGCTTCTGACATTCCTAGGAGACCGTCACACAGCAAACTCGCTGGTCCTTTGACTCCGCCAGTCTTTCTAACTTCTCTTCCACAATGTCCCCTAGACCTCAGGGGTGCTTTGTAGATGCATCCATTGGAACTGGGCTTCACAGCTCTGCAGTTTGAATGCTTGTGGCTTTCTGTAGTGGTCTTTATTGTAAAGAGAAGTTGCTATTTCAACTTTGTCGCTTTAAACTGCTAGTGTCCAGCTGCTAAGGCCATAGCCTGGGGGGAATTCTGTTCCCCCAGACAGTGGCTCTGTTGCTATTGCTAAAGGTAGTTCGTTCTATCTAAATCTCTACAGTTCTAATCAAATTCGAGATTCAAAGGCTAGGGTGAAAACCTGCAAGCTCAGAGAGGTCATGTAGCAATAGCTAACTTGCTCTCCTTGCCGGCATCCTGGAAGTCACTCCCTTTCACACCAACCAATGGAGAAAAGCTCATGCTAAGCTCCTCCCTGCTACTTCCTGCCAACCCGTTGCTAAGCCCACCTCTCTGAGCCCAGGTTAATCTTATTTAATTAACGTGAATGCAACAGATCTTTACGAAGTTAACAAATGCAGTTTGAACAAATGTAACACATCATTGCACAACAAGAAATTTTCTTGGTGAGGGGTGAAGTTTTTTCTTAATCTTTTATAGGACCCTCATAAGGGAGAAAAAATGATTTTTCATCTTACCGACTCAAAACAGCATGCAAAGTCACAATCAAAGCTCTAGGCGGTCTCTCTTCAGTATCTGTTATAGACAACTTCTCTTCTGTCTGTTGTAGGTGATCTCTGTTCTGCATCCCTTCCGTTTACTGTGACTTTGTCAGGAAAGAGGTGGGGCAAGACTAAGGTGTTTCAGCAGCAAGGAAAGTGGAACTGCTACTCTCAAGTGATCTTCCTTCCCTGGGGCATCCTGCTTTTCCCATCTCGTCTTAATTTTCAAATGCAGCAGGCCTGTATAACTGTAGGCTTGGATTGCCAATTGCGCCAAGTCTAGGTAAGCAGAAAGTCATAATAATTTAATTTTAACACGCTTGCGAGCTGAAACCTACGTATTTCCTTATTGTCTAAGACAGTTTATTTTGTGCCACTAAAAGATTTCTTTCTAATGCAACCTAGACCTTGGACTCCTGGTCTGAGGAAGGAGCTGGCAATGATCCAGAGCTTGTCTTTGATGCTGTTGCTGCCCCAGGGATCCTCTTTGCTACAGAAACTGGAGTTCTGCTATGGGTGCTACCTTTGGCTCCCACTGTGATGCCTCTGGGGTCCACCCTCCAGGGGTCAGCTGCAGTCTATGTGACTTGAGATCCTGAGTAACATCCACCTCCCATCAATGGAGGGGAGAGTGCCGGTGTTCAGAGCCCTGATTCTGGAGAAGATGATGGTGGCCTTACTGGAAGAGCTGTAAGGAGAGATCCTGTCTTTTTAAGCATCAGCAGGCCTTGAAACCAATGCCTTTCCATCGAGAGTCAATTGAAGGACCTCCAGCTGCAGACATTTCAGCTCACCCCCCATGCTTCCCCGCTCCCTGTGTATGTATGCGTTGTCTCTCTGTGTGTGCGTGTAAGCCAGAGGTTGACTTTTGGTGTTGTTCCTCAGGTGCTGTGGATTTGTGTTGTTATTTGATTTGCTTCTTAAAAATGCATTAAATTCTATTGCATGTTTATGAGTGTCACATGTATGTCTTTGCACCATGTGTATATTTGGTGCCTAGGGACACCAGAAGAGGAAGCTATATCCCCTTTGGAGTCACAGACTGTTATCAGTGTTATGAACCATCATGTTTAGGCTAGGAACCAAACCTGGGTCCTCTAGAATCATCATGCTTAAGAACCACACCTGGGTCCTCTAGAAAAGCAGCCCATGCTCCTTACCACTGGTCCTGCCTCTCCAGCCCTCCCTGTGTTCTCTGAGACAGAGTCTCTCACTGGGACCTGGAAGGGGGGCTCACTAGTAGTGCTGTGCTGACTGGTCGACCAGGCCTAGGAAGCCACTTGTGTCTGCCTTCCCAGGAGTAGGTTTACATGTGTGTGCCACCATGCCTCCCTCTTTTACAAGGCTATCGGATCAAACTTTGGGCATCATGCCTGCATGGCAAGTCTTTGCAAATTCCCAGCTTGAACTTGGCGGTTTAAGCTGTTTTCGGGGATGGCTTAGAGATTCATCTGTACCAAGAAGGATCCTGTCAGTTTTACTGGCTGAAAGATGATTTTCTAGGTTCGTACACCAACGAGATCAAGTTGGCTTTTCCGGCTCATGCTGTGTAGCTGGCTTTTTGCTAAATGAGCTGTGGGTTAAACTGGAAGCCATGATTAAGTGCTCAACACACATGTTTCATCAGGCAAAGTTCTTGTCTTTCGTGGGGAGAGAAAGCACGCCAGAATTTGCATAGAAACCTCCAAGTCATTTGTTTTTTATTTTCTGTGCTCACCGAGAGTGCCTTCATGGCATGGCAGGGCTGTCCTAGGCAGCTGGGACTATGCTCAAAGAGACCTTTTATCTGTGTCTTCATCCCTCAGCCATGCCATTCAAGCCCTCCTCTGAGAAGAGCTTGTCTTCTCCGGGGAGTGTCACTGCGGGTGACACACTCACTTTTCTGTCTGTCTGTTCTCAGGGGAGGCAGCTACGACTTCCTATCTTCCCAATAATTGAAGGATACTTTCAGTGGGATGCTATGGTGAAACTTGCTGTCAGAGCCCAGACTGGCCAAATCAAAGGCCTCTCTTGCTTGTTGGTCTCTAAGCAGAGACACAGTTCAGCAGAGTTTACTGGACAAACATTGCTGCTGTTCTGTGCTGTCTATTTCTCCCTTTCTAATCTCTGACCCCAGATAAAAGTTCCTGTGTTCTTTACTAAGCCAAGACAGATAAAGGACGCTGTAATCTTTTAGTGAGTCCCAAGTTAGGTAATTACTGTCATTGCAAAAGTTAAAGTTCAAGCAGTAATCTCAAATGGCAGATGCTGTGTGGCGTTTGAAGAGTCAGATTCTGATCACCTCCCAGTATTTACCTCTGGTGAGGAAAATCAAGTTTCTAGAACTGTCACAGAATTTGATATTTAGAGGAAGAGAGGTTGTTCTCAAAGTAATTCTCTGTCCCCCTTAAAAAGAGGTTAAAAGCTGGCTACCACCTTGACTGGCACTGCCTAACCAGCTTGTGATTCTCGTGTGGGCATGAGAAATCAAAGTTCTGTAAAACTCCATGTTAGCCAGAGCCAAACCGAAGGCTTTCATCACTCACAAGTTATAATTTTGGCACTAAAATATGACTTCCCATGACGTAAGCTTTTCACTTGTTGCAAGCAAAAGAGACTGGATTGACCTCATAGAGCAGTAATTCTCTACCTGTGGGTCGTGAACCCTCTGGGGATTGAACAGTCCTTTCATAGGGGTCACCTATCAGACATCGTGCATAGTCGATATTTACATTACAATTTATAACAACAGCAAAATTACAGTTATGAAGTAGCCATGGAAATAATTTTATGGTAGAGTCGCAGCATGAGGAACGTTGAGAACCGCTGGTGTACAGGGTACTGTGGTTGGAAACACCAGGGTGTGTCGTTTCTCACATCTTGGAAGTGAGAATGGTGACTAGGACCTACTTCTTTAACAGCACTGAGTCACCAGCAGGATAATGCACATGGTAATCAAATAGCTGATAAAGAACAAAACCCGTTCTACAAGCCAAATGAGTTCAATTAGATACATGAGGGACCGATTAGAAGTCTGAGTCACATTACTCTCTACTTCCCTAGGGTTAAACAAGCACACACAAGGACCAGGAAGCAGCTGATGTCTCTCTCTCTCTCTCTCTCCGTTGATTTGGACATTCTAGCTAGTTTACACAGTGCTGGAAGGTTCTCTGCAGGGTACTGGGGGAGAGAAGACATCAGTCATCCTGCGCAGTGTGGGACACTGCGTGTTATAAGATCCTGACTAATTAGACAAATTGTGCCAGTTGGTGTCATAGTGGCATAGTGGTCATGATGGTAACTAAATGACAAGTTTTTGTACCCTGATAAACCTCTCTGCCGACACAATAATCCAAATCAGACCAAATCAAACTGAATTAGAAAAAGCCCAGGTTTAATGGATACCAACCCTCCCAGGTGGCCTTCCAGCTCCCCAGAGAGGAGATGGGGAAGGAAGACTGGAAAACCACATGTTTGTTCTCTGAGGGGGGGCACTTTAAATAGCGTGTGGGAGTGGTCTTGAGCATCTCTGGGGAGGGGTCACCGTTTGGTGGGCTTTCTCGTGGGTGGAGTCTAGACTGAGGCAACTCCCATGGGAGGGGCCTTGAGATGGAACATCCACCCAGACATTCCAGACTCTGGATATATGGATGCCAGAGGCTGAGGTGAAGCTTCTACACAAACACTAACCACTTTCTGATTGGATCTGCATCCTTCTCCATGGGAGGAATTTGATATTTGGTGTAGTAAACCTGGCCAAAAGCCCATAACTATGAAGGTCATAAATAAGTCTTAGGTGGGAGCCTACTGTTTTGTTTCATGTTTAGCTAAATGGTCATGCTGTCAAACTGCCTTCTAAATATTTGTGTTTAAAGCCAAAGATCTATGCTGCATTTAATTTAAACAAAAGGTGGTATTTAGTTTCTTTTTCTTTTCTTTCTTTCTTTCTTTCTTTTATTTTATTTTATTTTATTTTTTAGTTTTTGGATTTTCAAGACAGAGTTTCTCTGCTGTCCTGGAACTAGCTCTAGTAGACAAGGTTGACCTCGAACTCACAGAGATCTGCCTGCCTCTGCCTCACAGAACTGGGATTAAAGGCATGCACCACCACTGCCTGGCTGGTATTTAGGTTTTGATAGACAGGATTTTTCTATTCTTTTAAACACAAACTATAAGTACTGTAATAAGACATTACCCTCTTTATGCATTATGTAATTAAACAGTGATAACTTGTTATGGTTTATTAGATAGACAATGTTAAATTAAGTGCATTAGTTTGCTAGGAGTGACATCACAAAGTATTACAGAATATTTGTATCTCCTCACAATTCTAGAGGTTAAAATCCAAACCTTGGGTTTCTAAATGGTACCTTCCTTCTGAGCACTGAGAAGGAGAACTCACTCTGGGCTTCTCTGCGGCTTCAGTGGCAGCTGGTACCTTCCTCTTTCTGGCTCTTTCTTCATCTTCATGTGGTGTTTCACTGGAGGGGCATCTGCATCCATGTTTCTCTCTTTAAAACAGCTTCTATTATTTTATGTGTGTGAGGGTTTGGCCTGCACATATGTATGTGCACTAGATGCTTGCCTGAGACAGCATCAGATCCCTTGGAAGTGGGATTACAGATGGTTGTGACCCACCATGTCGGTACCGGGAACTGAACCCAGGTCCTCTAGAAAAGCAACCAGTAGTCTCAATCACTAAGCCCAATCTCCAGCCCCCAAATTTCTCTTTTTAATAACATACTAGTCATACAGAGTTAGAGTCCACCCATACCAGCATAACTTCATCTTTGCTGAGTATATCTGCCATGCATAACCTTCTTTCCAAATCAGGCCACACAGAGATGTGGAGCCTGGTGGAGCAGGTAGGAGATCCACATCTGGATTTCAGGGAGGGACAAAGCTCAGCCAACAATAGCTAAGCTGATATGGGTCAGGTATTCACAGGAATGTGTTTTTGTTGTTGTTTTGTTTTTGTTGAATTAGCTTTTGAGAGCAGAAAGGCAGAGCTGAGGTAGAGCACTTGCCTAGCATGCACAAAGCCATGGATTTGATCCCTAGTACCATAGAAATGGGATCTGGTAGCTAGCACAGGCTTGTAATCCCAGAGCTGCAAAGGTGGTGGTAATGGGAGGGTCAGAAATTCGAAGTGATCTTGAGGTCATCTTGGAAGATATGACAGCCTGACTCTGAGAGGGAGGGGAAGAAGAAAGAGAAGGAGGAAGAGGAGAAGGAGAAGAGCAGAAAGAAACTTGTCCTGTTAGAGGAAGAAAGACATTGAGATTGTAACACATCCTGGGACCAGGCTTCTGTTTCCACTCTGGTAGGCCTTTGTGGCCATGGTACAGAGGGGCATTGCCCTGTGCTGCTGTTTAAATGCAGGATCTAGACCCAGCCTGGGAGGATACAGTGGAACTGATTTCTGGGGCTGGGGCTTCCCAGCTCTGTCATGTCTATGTGGCTTGCACTGTGCTCACAGCAAGTGCGTGAGTGGAAGACAGACAGGTACAAAGGGGCCTGCCGCACGTTGTTGATTGGGAAGCCTAGACTTTAGCACAAAATCTCACACGCTCTACCGTGGACCCTCCTCACCACTGTTCAGCTGGAGGTGGCTTCACTCAATGTGCTTGTTCCTTCTGGGTTGAGATGCTTACACTAACTTGGCAATTCCTAAGTAGGTGACTCAGCTCTCTCTCTCTGGGAGCAGGGTGTTCCTCTAATGCCCTGTAGACAATGGGCAAAATCAAGTTGCCACTTGGTGACTCTGTGTGACAGGTATGTAAACAGGTAGATGTGAGGCAGCCCTGACTCCTCAAGGTGGCTTGCTCTGCAGCCCTCAGGACTTCAGTCTTTGAGACAGAATGGGTCACTCTCGATGGATGCAGTGCTCCAAGGCTTACCTAAATCCCTGTACCAAGTTTGTGACCAAGATTTAAACATAGCATCCCTCCCATGCCGGCTCTCACTTCCTGTTGACACCGCTGCTCAGGAAAGCCAGGACTGAGCCAATCATCAAGGGAAGAAACCTCATCAGAAATTTCTTCCCACTCTGCAGTGTCAGCCACATTGATTCACGGAACCAGAGGCAGCAAATGTTTGTGCGTATAGTGTGTGGGTGCTTACAGGCATATATACACATGCATATAGTGTGTGTGTGTGCTTGCAGACATATATGCACGTGCATTATATACATAGAAGCTGGAGGATATGTTCAGGTATCTTCCTCAGTTACTCTCCACCTGATCTTGACCTGATTTTTT
>LOEQ01002671.1:8417-21683 GCA_001685075.1 Bramus lutescens | reverse complement strand
AAAGAACAAATGTTGCATGTCAATGGCAGAGGCAGTTGGATCTCTGAGTTCAAGGTCAGTCTTGTCTACAAAACAAGTTCCAGAACAGCTAGGAATACACAGAAAAACCCTATCTCATAAAACAAAAACAAAATAGAATTCTTATGCACACTGCATAAGCCTTTTTTATTTACATCTTCACTTAAGCAAAGTATAAAAACATATTTGCAATATAATTGGAGAAATTAAGAACCGGTTGGGTACTATTAGCATTTTTCTGACCGAACCACCTCCCAGATCCGTGAAAACATTTTTCTTTGTTTGTTTTGCTTTTAAATCAGCAAGTGGGCTTGTCCTATTGGTACCAGAACTACAATAGAGTTATCCTTAGGGAGGTGCCCAGGCTGTGGGTATTCTGAAATGTCACTGATTTTATTTTATCCACACAAAGACAAGGTTTCACAGGTGTCCCAGACAGGACATAACACAAATTTCTAGCTACAACAATCTAGTGTCTTACTGCCCAGACTGAGGTGAGAGATGAGAACCAAGTCAGCTGGGCTGGGCTCCAGCTCTGAAACCCTTGTCCTGAGGGCCCCTGGGTCCTAGCAGCTCTGTGTGTGGAGAGACATCCTTCACACAGTGACTCATCAAATCCGTTCATTGCATCTGTATTGATTTCCTTCCCTTGGCTTAAACTCTGGTAACTCTTTGTTCCAGGGCAGAAACAGAATCCTGTTTTATAACAGTGGTTTAGATAAAACTGACCTTCTGAAAGTTCATCTCTGATGGAAATGCTCCGATTAGTTCATTCCTGCCTGAAATTGTTGGGCATTGGCTGTTGGAAGGGCCCAAAGGCAAAACCATAAACACAGTTTGTGTTCTTCAGCGTCCTCCTCATGCAGGGATCCACGAGTCCTCAGAGAAGAGGCTGGTTTCAGCACTAGTGGTACAGCGTATGTGTGTAGTGCATGGTCACACTGCCAACATTATAAAAGTGGAGGACATTAGGGCACAGTGGGGAGAAACCGAGGGCTCCGTGATGGAGTCTGGGACAAACTGAATATCTAAACAATGAAGTCCAGTAACAAACTGTGAACCATCAAGGAAAATATGAATATTAAATTCACAAGGATGAGTTTCCTGAGGGCAGCTCTCCTGAAACTTGGAGCGGCAGGGCTACCCTTCAGAAACGCACTGTCATTAAAGATAAGCCAAGGGTGGGAGAGTCCTCCAGACTCCAGGGAGCCAAGAGCAGTGGCAGATCCTGGAAATACCCTGCTCTGGGGAAAGAGGGGCTGTCAAGAGGATCAGGGAGGCCAAGATTCCAAGAGAGAAGGAGGGGGGAGAGGAAGGAGGGAGAGAAGGGGAGGAGAGAAAAAAAGGAGAGAGGGGAGAGAAAGAAGATGGGGTAGTGGGAAAATGAAACAGAAGAACGTAGATAGTAGATAGGGTCAATATATTGACATTAAATTTGGTGAAGAACAGACTGTCTTGAAATTACCTAAGGGGCTCTCAGTCCTTAAAAGACACATTTCTATTTTTCTTAAACATAAATGTATGTTTCAGAGGAGGCCCTATGTAAGCAGTGTGCTCTTAAACAGCTCACCAAGATTCCATGCTTGGTGGCAGCAAAACAATAAAGCAACAGGTTACACGGGAGTCGCTGACAAACAGTGATGGGTAGAGGGGTATTTTTTTTTTTAGTTTTTCATAAGTTTAAAATTATTTCTAAATATAGAGTAAAAGTATCCAACAATTCAAGTATTCTTGGCATTTGAACCATTGGCCTACAATTTGATATGCTGAATGCTACAGAAATGGATTGATGGGGTATTGCCTGCTTCCATGTTTTCTGCCATCCCTGCTTAAGGTCAGTGAAATGACCAAACATTTTCACTAAATTGGGGAAAAAAACATGGAGCTTAGAATCAGCTCTGGATCTTTAGGAACACAGAAAGCATCACGCAGCTATGAAAAGCAGTAGGTTCTGAGCTCCACAAGGGCAGAACTGGTCTGACTTCCAAACCCATCAGCCCTCCAGATCCAACAAGCTGCCTGATGGTAAGGGTTCAAATATTTGTTGGATAAATACACGGGTTATTCCAAACTAAGATTTGAAACTTAAAGGTAACATCTCATCAGGATTTGATGCAATTCACAAAATTAGGTACAAATGATTCCACTATGTATGTTCAAATGTGAAAAATGGTGTCCTTCACGAAGAGACTTTTGTTGGATTTACTTCTCAGCTTATTCAAACCTTCTTGTTGACAATCAATAAAAGCATATGCTAAAAAGAACAGAGAAAAATTTGGAAGAAAGCCCCAATCTGTGCATATCTCTTATTCAAAGTATTTCTATAAATCATTTAACCTCTCTGAGTCTTTATTATACTTTTGCTATAAAGGTAACATGCAGAATCAGAGTGTACATTTTCCGAAGGAAATGATTTAATGCTGTCTAGACAATAGGAAGCCACATTTTCAAACTGCTTCTTAGAAGTGAGCTGGTATGGTAACCCAGAGTTGGCAGTCAGAAAGGGTGTGACTAGGAACCCAGTTCCAGGAAGGGTGGATCTCTGGTTGTGTGGGGGCAAGGAAGGGTGGTGCACAGCTGCAGCAAGGAAGAGCAATCCATCGGCAATGGGCTTGGCAGAGGTGGGCTCCGAACCCAGGAGAGCCCATGATGAGAGGCCAAGCAAAGATGGAGAATTCAAGCATGAAATGTAGCGTCTGAAAAAGAGCACGCCTTAATTCCAAATGAGAGCTAGAGCTGGCCAGAGTTAGAATTCTTCTCACGCACACATTGGTGTCAACAAAGTGCAGCCTGTTACAGACTGACCTGTGATCTGAAGCCAGCTTGCAGCACAGGTTAGTTCGGTGTAACCCAAGAGATGCGTTGTAAGGCAGCGTGGTATTGCCTCATGTTCAACTGCTGGCAGCTGCTGGTGCTCTTGTTCTTGTCTCCTCTTGGCAATATTCAATTATTGAAAGAGAAGGAGCACTGGCTTAGGAGTTCAGAATCAGCCTTTAAACTTGGTTTTCCCCTTTAAATGACTGTGTGACCTTGGACAAGGAGTCATACACTTCTTTTGGGTCCAGGTTTCTCCATTTGTAAAATAATAAACCCCATGTGCTAAGTAACACTTCATTGAATCGGAGGCAGTTTAAGAAAAACAAGGGGGCAAAAGGGATGTCTCCATGGTTAAGAGTACCTGCTGTTCTTGCAGAGGACCCAGGTTCAGTTCCCAGAACCCACATCTGGCAGTTCACAGCCCTCCGTAACTAATTCTGGGAGATCTTGTACCTTCTGGACTCTGTGGGCACCAGGCACGCACATGGTATGCATACTTTTGCCTTTTATGTGTATGCATAAAGTAAAATAATCTTTTTTAAAAGCAAGAAATGGTAACTCCCACCCCCTCCTTTTATTTTGAGACAGGGTCTCATGTATTTCAGGATGACTTCAAACTTAACATGCAGCAAAGGTTGAAAATCTTACCCTTCTGCCTCTGCTTCCCTAGAGCTGGGTGTACGAGTATTTCCTCATTCTGGGTTTAATCAGCGCTGGGAGATGGAGCTATGGCCTTGTGTAAGCTAGGCCAACACTCTTCTGTTGTAGGCACAGTCCCATCTCCGAAATGAAAGCTTAAAAAGTATTCATTTTTATTTTATGTGTATGAGTGTTTTGCCTGCATGTATGTATGTATATGTACCATGTGTATACTTGGTGCCTCTGGAGGCCAGAACGGGGCATCAGGTCCTCCTAACTGGATCTACAGATGGTTGTGAGCTGCCATGTGAAACTGAACTCAGATCCTCTGTAAGAGCCACAGGTATTCTTAGGCACTGAGCCATTTCCCTAACACCCCAAGAAATGATAACTTTTGAATTGGAAGTTACAATATGTGTCTGCTCCTGAACTAAATATTTGGCATCTCTTTCTTGGGAGTTAGTATGTTACATTAGGATAACACATTCACAGACAATTCATCTTCAGAGCTCCTTCTTTATAAATTTGCATACCTCAGGTGGTATGTGGTATCTAAAGTTTAATTTGACACCTTTTTAGGACATTCAATGGCTTGAAATTTTCAGTCTAGTTTCGGGAAGGAAGGGTTTAAACCTGAAGTTTGGTTTTTCTTCCTAATGTTCTTCAGATACCTGCTAGTATTCAGAGACAGTGGGGTGAGGATGGGTGGGCCAGACTCCCACCTTTTGTTTCAACTTTAAACAAAATAATCATGCCATCATCTGTTTTATATCAAAGGCACCCACCCGTCTGGAATACCACATCAGAAACGCTGAAGTTAGCAGACTTGAATTTGACTTATTAAATTTCTCTGGCCTCTTTTTCTTTCCTCTTGCTTATTTATGTTCTAAGAGGCCGTTTGAACTGCTAGAGGTTATTTGGTGTCACTAGACCCCAGCAGCAGAGACAATGTTGCTTGTTTGTTTATAAACACAACAGGCTTTACCGGCATAGCTCCTGGCCTTTCCTCCACACCAGCGCTGTTCTTTCCTGCCCACTGGGGAGGCTCTGATCATCAGAGGGTGACTCCGGATCATGGCCCAATTTCTCAGGCAGTGTATTTGGCCATTGGAGAGAAAAGGCAAGATGAAGAGAGGGTTTTCCTCCCCTGTGTTTGGCAGCAACTTTGCTGTGTGGTCTAAGTTAGTGAGGCCCCTTGTGGTCCCTACCAGGGAGCACTGGACTGTGACTCTAGGACCCGTTCCTTTGTCCCTCCAACCCAGGACAGCACATGTTCCTGTGCTGCTCTCCTCTAACTGTGTCTTCCTTTGGTCTCTCTCTCCTTTGCCACCTTTATTACTAGTTCTCTATGTTTGATTCTCTGCTGATGTGCATATGGGTATATGTGTAGGTGGTGTGTGTGTGTGCGCACACGCTCTGTGTGCACATGTTCATGCATGTGTACTTGTGTACATAGCAGAGCAGGGCACAACCTCTGGAACATTCACTAAGTACTGTCAACGTTTTTTTTGAGATGGGGCCCCTCACTGGCCTGTTGATTGCCAGTAGACTTAGTTGATTGACCTGGGAATCTGCCTGTCTCTCATTCCACAGTGCTGAGATCACAAGTACCCTCCACTGTGTCCAGAATTCTTGTGGGGTCTTGGGGATCGAACTCAGTTCCTCATGCTTGCAAGGCAAGCATGCTGTAGACCCCCCACTCCCAGTTCTGTCTGTTTTAAGTGCTAGAATGACCTCTCTGGGTTTTTTAAGCTGGGTCCTGAATAATAAAGTTGCTATTATTACTAGAAGTATTGCCAAAGATCAGGTCTTTAAGATACAGTTTTAGATCAGCTGCTCAGCTGTTTGAGTGGGTGGTGATGTGCTTTTACAGATGGAAGAGAGGACTTTTACATGATTTGTTCTGATCTTGGTTGCAGCATGGTTGTCTCCTGAGGAGGTGGTTTTTTACTCCAGTCCTCTGGTCTTCTGACTTGACGCTGACGTGAGCCTGTGGGAAACTAGAATGTCCACAGCCTTGGGCATGTCCAAAAGCCCAGCTCTCTCAACCTTTCATTCCATAGAATGTATTTCCAAGCTTGTTTACGTAGCGTTTGGCATGTAAGAAACTCTGGAGGTAGGGCAGTTCCATGTTCGGTCACCTGGGGAAGGTTGATATTGGGCAACTGTTAACCAAAGTCCACATGAAGGTATCTGAGTACAGGAGGAAGGCAGTAAACAGGGCTGCAGGCCCAGGAGGACAGAGGTGGGTTTCTGTTGATTTTGAAGGAGGTGCCTTGCTAGCTAGGGATTGTTGTGTTCCCAAGGAGTGTACTGTGCTCTTTGAATTTCCCATTGTATTTGGTTATGTAGAGCTCCGGAAGTATGCCTGTCATAACCCTCAGAGTCAGAGGGGAAAGCGAGAATTGCAGCCAGAAGGGAAAGTCACTAAGGGGAATGGGGAAGAGATTCTGGAATCCACTCTCTGGACTCTGGGCAGAGGAAGGATCAGGCCCCACTTTTTCCCTCTGGCCCCAAGGGTTGCAACCTCAGAGGAAGCATTAGAAAGGCCAGGAAGCTGGAGCTGAGCCAGGCTAGCTCGTTCCCCAAGAGGGGACCGCGACTTGTATCTCTCCCAGTTACATCTCAGTGTTGAGATTATCTGGGGGTGGTAGGCAGTCAGTGCTGGGCGGTGTCTCAGTCATCCCGTGACCAGCGACTTATGGAGGGGTCGTTGTTCTAATGCTGAGTTACGCTCTTTTCTGCTGCCCCAGTGTTTCTCTTCGAAAGGTGTACAGCAGAGTAAGAAGGCCGAGGCCGATGGGGACAGAATACAGACATGGATTCCGTTCTAAGGACACATGCGTCCAGTGACTTCAGTGGATTTCAGGGTCAGTACTTGAGGTCATATGACTTGGCTTTGACCTTCCCCAGTTGTGACTTTGGGCAACACAGGAAAAGTCTCTCTCTGTGTTTTTCCTGTTTCAGACTTGGGAGTGTAATGTTGTCTACTTTTTAGGTTGTGGTGAGAAGTAAATGAGCTACTTCATGTCAAATGCTTGGACCGTGTCCTTGTCTTCAGCGCTCTTGTTGAATTTGGCTAGTAGCGTGGTGTGTATTTAGATACAGCTTCTGTGCCTGGAGTTTTGCGTGTTCAGACTGGTGAACCCTAAGTCTAGGGAACACTCTGGAGGTATGCATGCCTTATCTGGGATTGAATCTACTAGGTTTGTAAAAACAGCATCACTGAGGTAGTGATACATGCACCCTATTAGAAAGTGAAAAATATTGTAATCCTGATATACTGGCTAAGATCAAAATCGTAAGACAATTATTGAGCATGCAGGCCTAAAGCTAGGACATTTTTTAAATACATCATTTCCTACAGTAAGAATAGCATTTTGTTATTTGATGTACAATTGTAGTCTCAAAAATAATATTAATTATACAGAGGTACTAGCTCAAATTAAACATTCTGTAATCATTCCATTATTCCATTATTACAATATCCACAATGTTCCATTGATGTGTAAAACTCTTTTTTTTAACTAAGAATACATTAATAAATCCACTAGAAGCTTACTAACTTGAAAGCTAATTTAAAAATATGGTATACATTAGTATTTATATGGTCCTTATTTTTAATAATCTGAAATATGGATAAAAATGTACTCCAGAAAAAAACAGAAATTATGTAAGTAAATAAATAATGTTAAAGAAATGAAATATGTAATTAAAATCCCATCCACAAGATTCCAGTATCATATTTTAGAGGGCTCTTACCTTTCCTCTGCTGCATTTTAATTCCTCTCTCTCTCTCCTATCTCTCTCTCTCTCTCTCTCTCTCTCTCTCTCTCTCAAGAAAAGGGAGTTTGTTGGGGCTGGAGAAGTTTGAATCACTTGCTGCTCAGCAGAGAACCTGTATTCAGTTCTCAACATCCGCAAGCTGGTTGTGTGTGACTCCAAGGGATCTGATGCCCTCTTCAGGCCTCCACAGGCACTGCATGCATGTGGTGCACATACATTCATGCAGGCAAAACATTCATATACATAAAGATAAATAAATCTTAAAAACATTTTTAAAGGGAGTTTGAGCAGCAGTGTCTGGCATGAGTGGGTAATACTACTCTCAGAAGATATGAGCTATTTGATTAAAATCTCAATGTCAAGTGCTATAAATTCCCTATAAATTATTGGTCAGAAAGGTTCAAACGGCACTCAAAATAACAGAGGCTATGACCATTACTTTTGGTTGCCTACCATAGCTAGCTGGTAAGATCCTATTGGTGAAGACACTACCCAGTTTGGATGGATAAAATAGAGAAAGAGACCTTAGCCTGCCCAGGAAGTTCTCTTCTGCAGGCTAGCTCACCTCATGTCAGAGAAGGCTCTGTAGTCCTGGGGTAGAAAATGGGGCCTTACTCAGTCCTGGACCCTGAAATCAACACTGACTCGGGGCAAAATGTGCTCCCTGCTGTATTAGTGGCTTGGCAGCTGTGGGGTAACCATCTGCTTATGGTTGGATATGAGACCTGCTTAATAGGAGGGATTCCAGGACTAGTATTATAAAACCAGTCAAAAGCCCATAGCAGGGGGATCATAGAGTTTAGAAATGTATTTATTATTCTTCTATTGTTATGATGAAGTACCATAACCAAGGACATTTAGAAAAGACAGAGTATAATTGGGCTTATGGCTTTTGAAGGTTAGAGATCATAATGGTAGAGAAAAGACATGGAGGTAGGAGTACCTGAGAGTTTATAAATCTGGATCCACAAGCAGGAGGCAGAGACCACACTGTGAATGCCACCAGAGACACACATCCTATAACAAGGCCACACCTCCCAATCCTCACCAAATAGTTCCACCAACAGGAGACCAAGTCTTTAAGCAGATGAGCCCATAGGGGCATTCTAATTCAAACCCCCAAGTGGATAACCTACTGTGGTTATTTTGCTAAATAGCCATGCAATGCTAATTATCCTACATATTTATGTCCGTACCCATAGATTAGGGCTGGTCTCAACTTTGCTCATTGATGATGCTTCTAACAGTGGGCAGGGGTTAGTACAGAGACTCAATACTTGTCTAACTGCTGAGTAAAAGGAACTCTGAGTGCAGGGCTGTGGGTGGGTCAGCTTGTCAACCTTCCACCACCCAAGGCTCGGGGAGCCTCCTAGAAGAGTAGGTGGACAGAACGTTAAGAGTCGGGGTGGGGGAGGATGCTGACTCCTGCATGTGATTTAGCTGTCCAACACAGCTGTGTGACCGGCAGAAGACCTGGACAAGATCAAGCCAGTCAAGATTCCAACATGGGATGTGGAGGGGTCCCAGAGGATCCATCCACATTAGAGAAGCAACTGGGAGTTGACGGATGTGGAGGGAAGGAGAGTCGCTCTTCTTTGGGGATGTGGCCATGGATAGGTTGCCCATATCCCAGTGGATAGTCATGTAGATAAGGGTAGCACTAAATGGACTTGGGGTCATTACAAATATAAACCAACCAACAAACAAACAAGACATGCATGTGGAAGGAAACTGGAGTGAGCCTTGGGGGCACTGAAGGGAGACCACAGTAGATGGATATGATCAGGTTACACTGTACAAATGTATAGCACTTTCAAAGAATAAAACGTAGTATTTAAAGCATGTCTTCATCAAATGTGACTATTTGTTTTTGCTTTTGCTTCTAGCTCAGAGTCTGAATTGGGCACATAGGAATTTCAATATTTACTATTTACTGTCCACTGTCCAAACACTACGGACTTGGTCTTTCTCAGTCCTTTTTATTTCTGCCTTTAGATGACTCGGCTCTTTTTCTTTGGTTATAGTTGTCTGTACCTCCTGGGCTTGGGTAAAACATTCCCTGATTATGCAGATAGCCTTAACAGAATTCTCCATTTATCGAGCTTCCATATTAATTAATTTTAAGCTGACAACAGTAAGGAAGAGCTAAAATCAGTTATTCTTTAGGGAAAAGCAGCAGCAACAACAATACACTCACACACACATACACACCTACACCTGCACACACACACACCTACACCTACACACACATACACACACTCACACACACTCACACACACCTATACCCACACACACATACACACCTACACCTACACACATACACACACACTCACACACACATACACACCTACACACGCATACACACCTACACACACACCTACACCTACACACATACACACACTCACACACACTCACACACACCTACACCTACACACACACTCACACACACTCACACATACCTACACACACTCACACACACCTACACCTACANCTACACACATACACACACTCACACACACTCACACACACCTACACCTACACACACTCACTCACACACACACACACCTACACCTACACACACACACTCACTCACACACACACTAGTTGTAAAGTATAGTGGATCCTGGATAATGCTGGGCACTGATAAGAATTGATCACCTTCATGCTTCATTGTAACTGAGTTCCAATTACCTCTGTTATTCTTATGGGCAAAGCCGAGTTCTAAGAATTTTGTTCACCTGTCAAGAGCCATCTAAGAGCGTTCCTTTAGAATGGCAAGTCTTCCTATCTCTAGGTTCTCATCGATCTTCTAGATATCTGAAATACCCAGGTGTGCCTACTATGGTAGGGATCTGAAATATTCTCCAAAGGCCCACGTTAAAGCTTTAGTCCCCAGTTTCTGAAGCGATGGTAGAAATATTTAAAGACAGGGTCTCGTGGGGGAGCTGCCAGCCAATGGGTGTCTCCTTTCTTGAAGGGGATAGTGGAACTCTAAGCTCTTCCTGTTCCTCTCTCGCTTCCTGACCACGAAACACCATATTTCTAAAACACACATTTACACACCTGTCTGCCCCAACTTCCCTGCCATGGTGTGCTTCTCTGCCACAAGCGAAGCAACAGAGCCACTTTGGGCATGGGCTGGCCAATGTCTGCTCTGCATCCTGGATAGAGCTTCCACTCGGCCTCCCTGTCCCCTAAAGAACAATTTGGGGGACAGGCTTTCACGCCCATTGCTATTACTGACTCTAATTATGAGGCTTTAGCATAAATGTGGGCCTTGCCTGTGACACCTTCATCAAGACAGTTGGCTGGTCTGGGTGTGGCATCTTGNCAGGCTTTCACGCCCATTGCTATTACTGACTCTAATTATGAGGCTTTAGCATAAATGTGGGCCTTGCCTGTGACACCTTCATCAAGACAGTTGGCTGGTCTGGGTGTGGCATCTTGCCGAAATAGAACCAAGAAGGGAACCAGGCTGCGACTTTGCCTGCTGTGGGTCCCGGGACTTTGTTTCTGGTGATGAACAGGAGCTGGCTGCAGTGAGAGAGAACACACACACACACACACACACACTCACACACACACTCACACACACACCTGCACACATACACACACTCACACACACACACACACACACACACACTCACACACACACTTCCTGCTGGTTCAGAGGCTTCTTCCAGCTCTCCTTCAGAACAGCTGCACCTGTGACCTTCTTACATCTTGCTTATCAGTCCTTCCCTTGGTCCCAAGGCTGTTAACATTTTTTATGCTTAGTTTGACTGAATTGGGTTTATGACACTTGAAGATACAAGATGCCACACCCAGACCAGCCAACTGTCTTGATGAAGGTGTCACAGGCAAGGCCCACATTTATGCTAAAGCCTCATAATTAGAGTCAGTAATAGCAATGGGCGTGAAAGCCTGCCATCTGCTACTGTTTGTCCTGAAAAGGAGAAGTAGTGATTGTGTTTGTAAGGTGAGAATGGACCTGAGTGCTCCCAGAGGAGGCTGCTGTGCTCACTCCCTGTGGGTACAGCTTCTGACATCTGTCAGCCTGAGTCACACAAACCCCTCCTTGGGTAGGAGCACATCCTGAGCTGACCAGTCTCTCCTTCCTCAGATGCAAAGCAGCTCATCTCAGCACCTTTGTACACATTTCTTGGTGGGGTAGCATCCTTTTCCATTTGGATACATGAAATGCTTTTGTACTTATCAACTCTTTGTCGTTAAAGCTAATTACTTCCTAAGAGCATGTCGGGAAACATGAGGCTGTTTTACGCAGCTGATTAGAAGTATTACCAGAGTACTGAACTTCTGTCTCCTGATACGTGCTGTGCTCTTTTCTTCACAGATTCTCCTGTTCTAATTAGAACATGCAAGAGCTCACATGCACTCAGCTTGGCATTAAACAGCCATCCTGTATCTTTTTTTTTCTTTTTGGTTTTTCAAGATAGGGTTTCTCTGTAGCTTTGGGAACTTTCCGGAACTAGCTCTTGTAGACCAGGCTGGTCTCAAACTCACAAAGATCCGCCTTCCTCTGCCTCCCGAATGCTGAGATTAAAGGCATGCACCACCACTGCCTGGCCAGCCATCCTGTATCCTGATGACCAGGATTGTCCCCAGAATAACAGCTCTAATTGGTTTTTCCTTCTCAGTTTTTGTCTTCAATTTTTTTTTTGCCTATTGATGTGATAAAAATCCTTCTAAAAAGCAACTTCAGGGAAAAAAGGTTTATTTTAGCTCACAGCTCGTGGGTGCAGTTCATCAAGGTGGGGAATCCAGATGTCAGGAGCTTTGAGGCAGCTGTTGCATCCGGTCCATCATTACGTCCACATTACACACATCAGGAGTGATGAATACAGACACACCTACCTCCTTATGTTCAGTGCAGACATTCATGCCAAGGGAGGATGTTGTCAACTTTTTGGCTGGGTCCTCTCACATCAATGAACACAGCTAAGATCCCACCCCCATCCTGAGACTGCAGTCAGAGTCTCTGTGAGATTTGTGTGACCTTGGGAGCTGTGTGTGACATTCAGCAGCAATGGAGACAGGCTTTTGTTGCCTGCTTTCCAGATCAGAGTGTCATAGGACTTTACCCTCAGAGAGGGGGCAAACACCCCCACATCTGTCAGAAGAGAGACCCCTAAGTTCCATTTGTAAGCCTCTAAATATCAATTGTTTCATGTGTTGTAAGCCAGATTGGCCAAGCTTAGGTTTCCTCGCCTTCGGCTCTCAGACAGCAGCAGGAATATCAAAACAATCCTTGAATTTATTTCTCCCAGTCCTAGGCAAGAGGAAAGGAGCGATGATAAACTACTAAGCACTTGCTTATGTAATCTCACTTAAACCTTACAACCAGCCCACGAGCAGCCTACGTCGCTGCTTTCGTTTTTCAACACTGCAGTTCCAAAGTACTCAGAATACTTCGTTTAAACAAGAAATAATGGTCCTTTTGCAGTTCTAGAGAGTTCAAGTCAGCCTCCAGAGGCCCTAGAGTAGCATCCTTTTTTAGGCTTCCCTCATTCAGCGGTGGCTGGGAATCTGCTCATTTCAGTTTCTGCCTCAACCTTCAGACAGCCAGCTCCCCTCTCACTTACTCTCTGTGCTGCGTCTTCTCAGTGGCCGTCAGTGATGGCTAGATTCGGGGAACTAAGTGTGGCTTATCTGCACCTGCCTGTTAAGTTCATCTACAAAGACGCTGCTGCTCTCAAAACGCAATGTTGCAAATTGCCAGTCACTACTTTGTAGGTGATGAAGCTGTGGTCTCAAGCAGTGAGGTCTTTGCCAGGCTTTAGTTTAGAAAAGGCAGAAACAGGATTCAAGCCTGTTCTGTCTGGATCAGAGACTGTGACTCCTGCCCAGGGGTACAGCACCCTGGACTGCTGGCATCCCATCCACCCTGCACAAGGACAGTTGGCCTCTGTGCATACAACACACACACATATATATTCAACACATATATATGTATATATGTTCATACAACATATATGTGTATATATA
>LOEQ01002670.1:151502-162871 GCA_001685075.1 Bramus lutescens | reverse complement strand
AAAAAAAAAAAGAAGTGTGTACCGTGTCTCGCTTGTAGGTGCTGGGGATCTGAACTCAGGTTCTCATATTTGAACACAGCACTTACCAACTAAGTCACCTTGTTTTAAAAGAAGAATTAATCAGTATTATATTTTTTGTATCATCATATGAATCCATAATTATCTTAAAATCACATATTAAAAAGCTCATTAAATCTTTAATGTGTTTTAATATCAGGGTCAGTTAAAACAGGTTCTCATACACACACACGCACGCACGCATTGATGGCAATAGAAAAGTCTTCTGGGAATTAAGAGCTAAAGAAACTAACTAGAGGGCAGGAACTTTATTTAGTTTCTATACTCTGAAGGATAGACTGTTTTTAATAAATCATTCAATGAAGTCACATGAACAATATTCTAAATATTCACTTTACTAACTTATCACAAGGTCTATAATACAATAAACGGGTATAAAGATTAATTCAATTAATTCACAAAATAATATTGTGAAGCTACTCCTAAAGCATTAATAACTGCTTTTGTTTTTACTATTATAAAGCCATAATGACGGGAAGAGATGGCTCAGGAGTTAAGAGCACTCGCTTCTCTTCCAGAGGACCCAAGTTCAATTCCCAGTATCCACACAGCAGCTCAAGGCTGCTTGTAACTCCAGTTCCAGTGGTTCCAAAACCCTCATGAAGACATACACACAGGCAAAACACTAGTGCACACAAAATAAAGATATTAAAAAAAATTTTTAAGCCACATCTGAATTCTACTTGTTCACTGCCCCAAAAATGCATAATAACACGTTAGACTTCATTGGCCTTCAATTACATTTTAAGAAGAGTAGCACAAAACAAGTATGCAAAGTGACTTGTTACGGTACACATCTATAATTCCAGCAGTTGGTAGGCAGAAGCAGAAGGTTCACTAAAGGCCATCCTCACAAACCTGGGAGGCCAGCCTGAGCTAATAAGACCCTGTCTCAAAAACAAGCCAAATTTTTTTAAAAAGTGAATATTCAAAATAATTTTAAAAGTAATGTCTTGTGAGACAGGAGAGACAGCACTACGCTTACACCTACTTCACAATTCTCAGAAGCAAGAGAACTGTGCTCTTTTCTATGCTTCTGCAATTAACAGGACAACTACAACCTCAAACAGACATCTTTTAAACACTTAAGACTTGCCCACACACTGTTCTGCCTAACCCAGTCACAGCATGGGCCCACCTCCAGTAAGTCTCATAAGCTTGAGCCTTACCTCATGCCACACCAAGGAGAAACACAAAACTGAACGTGTCAGTTATGAAACCTTACAGAAAGAGGGGGAGGAGTGTATATTAGCCATACCTGAATATATCCTGGGTATCTAAATCAATATGAAGTCCATTGATGAAGAGAGCTGAGTCTCCAGGCTGCAGTCCTATCGTTCCCTTAAAATACTGAAAACACACACAAACAGCAGTGAGAGTACGTTTAGGGAAGCTTGTTGTTCCTGAGCTGTATTACCCACACGAATCCTGACATTCTGGGGCTAGGTCAAAATTCCCTTCTAATACTTTTCCTTGGACTCTTCTGTGCATCCCCTAGAGACTGAAGATGCTGCTTTACTGGGTCTCCAACTTTTTTCCCTTCCTCCTGCCTTCATTCTGAGGATGACACAACCATTTCTATAACGTTGGGCATGCAAGGATGCCAAGTGCTAAGAGTCACATATCAAAAATAAAAACAGAAAAGCCAAGAAGGCAGCTCAGGGGATAAAGTGCTTGCCATGCAAGAGAGAGGACTAGAGAAAAGACGCCCAGAACCCACCCACAAAAAGGCCAAGCAGGCAGGCATGGTGATCGACCTGCAACCACAGCACTTTGGAAGAGGTGGGATTCCCAAGAATGGGCTAACTAGATAGACTAGCTGAATGTGTGAGTCCTAGGTTCAGTCAGACACCATGCCTCAGTAAATAAAGTGAAAAGCAATTCAGGAAGGCACCCAGCATTACCCTCTGGCTTCCATACATACATACATACATACACTCAAATGCATGTGTACACACGAAAATGTTTTCCACACACATGCAAACATATATGAACATACACACATCACACACAATAGACTACAAGTAGGACTAATTGAACAAATATTTTTATCTACATAATTTTTAAAAAATAAAACGTTTCTTCTTGGCCCACAATACAGTAAGATATTTAATTTTTGGGCTCGTTTTCTAATAATTCTCTGAACTGACTACAAAGAACTAAAGCTTATTGTACTGCCTTATGGAGGACTTCAAAGGAATATACACATTTGTTCACTGCTTAAGTAACAAAGAAAGCCCTTTATAACTAAACTGAGTTATCTCCTTAATACTGAAGGCAGAAGAAAGTAAGCTATCTACAATTGGGGTCACAGGAGGAGTCTCCCTTCTAGGTTCTGGAATTTTCCTTACCTATGTTTGCAAGTGCCAGATTGAAGTGCACAGCTTTGCTTTTTTTATGCTTCTGTTGCCTTCCCTGATTGTGATGCCAATCAAGTCTGGGCTGGCAACCAACACAGGGCCCCCTTGATGAAATACGGGACTGAAAGAAGGGTTTCTAAACACCATCCCCATAGCGACCAAGTGGCCAAGAATCATAGTGACGAAGAAGATACCGTAGTGAGTGTCTTGGCAGCTTCAGAAGCTGCATGTGGGGCTGATGGGAATGAAGGACAAGAACCCAGCTACCCTGTGGAGTGCATCACAGGCAAGAATGAAACAGGTTTAAGGAAAGACTACTTAAAACAGGACCAGACTCACCCCCACCCTGGTTAGGAGACTGTTCTCTTTAAAGAAAATGCCATCAACTTTGACTAAAATAAATAAATAAATAAGTAAATATATACATATACTAATTACTGTGAGTATTTATAAGTAAATTAATAAAAGTAATACTGTTAAATGCCACTAATTTAATTCAAGTTTCTTTATTGTTGTTAAAGATACAACACAGGATCAAACGTTTTCAACCAGTTACTAATACCTTCTGGTTTTCTTCCACTTCCGTTCTAAGTTGTGAGCTTACAGCTGTTTTTGTTATTGCTCTAAGAAACAAAAATATGATCAGTGTTTGGCTTAGCATTCCATATAAAGGCTTTTAATTTCCCTATTCTTAAATATGAAACATGTGGTTCAATAAGCTAAAAGGTAAGAACTAAATAAACATGACAGCTCTACAACTTAGCAAGTGAATTTCACAGATGTACAAATTTCCATTACTGTAAGTCAGAACAACAAAGGAGAGCTGCATAGTGACAGTAAGTGACAGCAAGTCCAGTTGCTTCCAAGGTCTCACTTGACTGCGTGGCCCTACTCCTTAGGTGACATTGACTGTGCACAGATAAATAGACAGCATTAAATGCACTGCAGGCATTGAAGCAGACTGTCAGTCCTATTAAATCCTTCTGGTGGAGGTTGGACACTGCACGTGTATCTTTCAGAAGCATGATGGATTAAGAAACCTTATACAGGCACACTACACAGTGAAATGGGAACTTACTTATAAAATCCTCAACCCAGAACTAAGCCAGTGCTTTTAGTAATTGGAGACAAAGATTAGCAATGGCATTTGTTAAAAGTTCCTAAGAATTTGTCTCTTAAAATAATTTTGCCTTGCATTTATAGAACAGAGAGGAACCTTACAGAATAAACAGTATGTCAGAAAATTCAGACTATTGTTACTATGAAGGATCAGTCTCTCTGAGCCTCAGTTCCCACAGAAGGATCCTGACCATCCACATCCCCCTCTTCTTCCTCTTCTTTTTGGCAGTACTAAGAATAAAACCTGGGGTCTTACACATGTGAGACAAGAGTTCTAGCATGGAACCCCAGGCAAAGCACTTTTTCATCAGGATTCAAAACTGGAAGTCTGCGCCAGACTCTGGATTAGCTGATCTGGCATAAGTGGGGCAGTGTCAACAACATCCAGATCTCTCTCTCTTCAAGCACACAACCAATGGTCTCGTTACCTTCTTAGAAAGAGGACACTAGTCACAACAGCAGTTACAAGTAGGTAAAAAACTAAAATGTCTCAAAGCATTTGTACCTTTAAGTTACATCATATTCTATGTAAACATCAAAGTCATTGGGAATAATGGTAAGGAGAGGGATGTACCAAAACCTTAGTGGATGTTACCTGGCTTTTGTAGGAAAATTCTGACTAATATCCTTCATCACCACCAAAGCTAACTCCACAGGAGCAGCCAGGATGCGGGCAGCAGTCTGGAAACTGAGATCTGCAACAATGCCGGGTATCATGTTAGAATATATGACTCTAAAGTAATGACAGTAGAACAAAATCCCAATACTATCCACAATTCCCTGACAGTGAAGAATGCCTTAGAATGCAACCATTCCAGAGAGTGCCCATGGTTTAGTTCAGATCTCATTCACTTCATGGACCCCTGGAGTTTTTACTAAGTTATTCATAACCTACATCCATAAAATCCTTGTGCGCATGCTAACGCATTTAGCAGAAGCAAACTTTAGCCCAAATCCTGGTGTACAATAAGTCACAAAACACAGGATTGAGATATTTGGCAAATTACCTTGGGAAAAATATCTTAAGAATACTTTGGAACATTCTTTAGAACAGAAAAGTGCACACATATTCCACTCTCATATGCCTTTAACATTCTAGAGACACAGTTTAAGAAATGTGTACAAATAAATATAGGAGATCAACTAGATGGCTCAGTGAGTAAAGGTGCTTGCTGCCTACAATGCAAGCCAGATTAGATGAATTCAGTTTCTCGGAACCCAAATAAAGGTGGGGAAACCAAATTCCACAGAGTTGTGCTCTAACCACCACATGGGCATTATGGCACACTAGTCTCCATATACACAATGTTAATAAATAAATTTAAAAATGCATTGGAAGACTAAGGTTATAGCTCAGTGGTGAAGTGTGTGTCCAATATGTAAGGCCCTAGATCAAATCATCAGCATTACTTAAAAAAAAATAAAAAGTACAAACCTAAAATTAAAAACTGACCCTTAGGTTTTTTAAATGTATGCAGAAAGAAAATGGCTGGGCAGTGGTAGCATATGCCTTTAATCCCAGCACTCAGAATGCAGAGAAAGGTAGATCTATGTGAGTTCGAGGCCAGACTGGTCTACAAGAGCTAGTTCCAAGGCAGCCAGGGCTGTTACACACAGAGAAACCCTGTCTCAAAAAACCAACCCCCCCCCAAAAAAAGGAAACAAACAAACAAACAATGCAGTTATATATTTGTACTGTGTGTGTGTGTGTACAAAAAATTACAATTTGGGGGCTGAAGAGATGGCTCAGAGGTTAAGAGCACAGGTTGCTCTTCCAGAGGACCCACGTTCACTTCCCAGCAACCACACGGCAGCTCATAACTGTTTCTATCTCTGAGTCCAAGGGATCTGATACCCTCACACTAACATAAATGTAGGCAAAACACCAATGCACATAAAATAAAAATTAATTAATTATTTAAAAAAATATAATCTGTGGTACTCTCAGAATCTTGTAAATTTCATTCAAACTCCGCAAGTCTCCCGTCCTAGACAAGGTTTCATTCTATAGCACAAGTTGGCTTGGAACTCAGGACAATCATCTTGCCTCAGACATAGGAACTGGGATTACAGGTACAGTACAAATTCTGGTTTGTGTGGTGTCAGGAATCAACCCAGGGCTCTGTGCATGATAGATAAGCACTTGACCATCTGAGCTATATCCCTGGAGCAAGTCCTGCAATTTTTAATAACACAAAATATACTGACAAAACTGTAGTGTGCTCTGAATTTCCATTACCTTGTAGCTGCCAAACTTTCAAGGGTGCCATCTCATTGGTGCTCTCCACAAGATACTTTCGAAATTCTTTCAGTTGTTCTTCCAAAGAGGGGTGCAGCTCTCTGGCAGAAGAAGAATCAATTATTTTCATTATTTTCTCCCAGAGTACACTGAGCAAAGGACTCCAATTTTAATCTTCATGATTTTCCCCTCCCAAACCTAAGAAAGTTTCTTCAATTTGGACAAAAGTTTTTAAGGCACAACAGCTGCCCTCTGAGAGTAAGTTAACACTGTGTATTCTACATGAACCTTTTTGTGCTGTGAATACATTACAACATCACCCAAAAATCGACAAAGAAGGAGCAGTGAGATGGCTCAGCCAGCAAAGGCTTGCCATCAAGCCTGGAATGTGAGTCTGATCCCCAGGACTCAGAGGGTGGAATCAGAGAACCATGTCTATATGCACACATGGGACCCATGCACTGTCCCCATAATACACACACAAAATAAATCAATGCAATTAAACAGTCTAAAAGTACATTGAAAGATTCTGGAAATCTTGATCAAATAAGTGGTACCTGACTATGACCATAATCCAAAGTGACAAAAGACAAGTGTACATAGGCAAGGAACCAACCCAGCACAGCAATTAAATGGAAATGAAGCCACTACTGCCTAAACTGGAAACCTGGTTAGACTATTTCATTCAACCAAATGTCATAGCTGAAGCATATGTTACATAGTCATCTGTTTTTATCTTGCTTTTAAAGGCAGCCCACCACAGATGTTCTTCTAACTGAAATCCCCACACAGAACAGAATTCAAGGTTCTGAAAAAATTATCAAGTCACCACAGTTAATAATTTTCTGCTATAAATTATGTTTTCACAAAACTGTGGAACTATGAAACAAGTCATCTTCTGCAAGGCATGACTGCACATGCCTTTGATCTGCCCCCCAGTAGGCAGAGGCAGGTGGATCTCCTGTGTGATTGAGAGTAGCATGGTCTACACAGAGAACTCCAGGCCAACCAGGGCTACAAAGTGAGACCCTCCTCAAAAAAATCAGAAACAGCAAAACATTTCCTGTTCGCTGACAGAATATATTTCTGCTGCATGTTTTTAAAGTCTAAGGTTTCTCTCAACATTAGAGAATAGCCCTGGTCACTCTGATTTAAATGACCAACTTTACTATAAATGAAATGGGTTTTATCCACTGTAAACCACACATATAAAGAGCCACAATTCAGATAGTAATGAGAAAGACACCAGGAAAGAAAGGAGGCATCTGCCAACAAGAAATTAACATACCTTAATTTTCCAAAAAGAAACCCCTGAACTTCATCAACAGGATCGTTCTCACCAAAGACTGTGGTATTCACCTCAGTTCCTATAAGGACACAGTAAAGACATGTCTACTGGCTTGGAGTAGAACTAAAACGTTAACTTCACAAAGTCTGAATGGCATAAAGAAATGTCAAATGCTTCAATTAACAATTCGCTGTAGGCTTTTAAGCCAACAGTGTTTTAATATTTCTTCTGTTCCTGTACAAAATAAGGATGTGTTTTCTCGCTTTAGAAAATTTTACAATAAAAATTTCAAAATAGATTTAAATATTACAAAAGATTTTTCAGTTCAATTATAAAGAATTTAAAGTTAGAAAATCATAAATATAGTCATTTTCCATTTGTTCTACTATTCAAATGAATCATTTTTAATGCTTAAAATAATCTTAGCGAATATAATTGGCACACACCATAATTCGGAAGGCTGAAGATGGAGGACCAAGTTCAACACTTGCCTGAATAATTAATTTATTGTGCTTGGATAACTTAGTGAAAACCTGTCTCAATAAGAAGCAAACAAAACATTAAAAAGAACTGTGGCTGGAGCTCAGTGGTAAAGAGTCCCTGTGTAATACACACAAGACTCTGAGTTCATACCACATGCTGCAAAGGATATAATAAAGGTGAATTTCAAAGAAAAAAAGCAGCAAGTAAAGCTTATGGTTGAAAAACTTAATTCAGGGTTGGGTGTGATGGTGCACACCTTTAGTCACAGCGCTTGGGAAGCATAGGCAGGAGGATCTCTGTGAGGTCGAGGCCAGCCTGGTTTACAAAGCAAGTTCCAGGATGGGATCCAAAGCAACAGAGAAACCTTGTCTGGGGGGTGGGGTAAATAAGAAAAGAAAAAATTAATTCAAAACTACATAGTATTATACAGGAAGAACTCAGAGTAAACTGTTCCAAGAAAAAAAGTATAATAAAAACCATAAAATTATCCATTAAGCCCACAATATTCAAATTTCCATATTGGAATCACACATTAACGTCTATTTGTGATGCATATAACATCAACAGCACTGATACTGCTTACTAAATAATTTTATACAAAAGAAAAACTCCACTTAACTTTTGAGCTTTTTATTTTTTGTTTATCCTTGTTTCTATTGTTTGGGGTCAGGGACTTGCTACACAGCAAGGCAGGGCTTGAACTATAATCCCCCTGCTTCGGCGTTAGATTGTAAGCAGGCACAATTCCAGCCCAAATTCATGAATTATATTTCTTACTTCTCCTGAATACTTGAAAAACAAGCTATCATTGCATATATATTACAGAGTACAAAAATTAGGACCTAGAAAATCTGCTGAAGGTCATCCACTCAGATGTAACAGAATCAAGATGCAAAAACGGGCTCGTCACACTCCTAAACCTATTCTTTTTCGATAGGGGAGGCAATTCCCCATTAATTCATATTTAAAGACAAGAGAACACATTGGTCTTATTTTACAAATTCACCTTTCACCTGAGTATCATCCTTGGCCTTGTACTCCGTGCTCTTAATTGCCAATTCCACACCATAGCCAGAAAGGTAAACAGGCTCCTTCTTGGGATTCTGCAAACAGAGCAAGAATTCCACCATCACCACCTGGCTCATTATGAGGCAACAGCAATCCCCTTCCTTGCTAGCATGCCTATTGGTGGCATGACCTGCTTAGGTCATGTTTAAGTAGCCACACTGGTGAGACTTCATGGAAGAGCCCACCAATTGGTTATCTAATACCAAAGGGCCAGCCCTGAAATATACATGTACAAATGACATTACATGGACTGAGCAGGTTGTAGATGTGCATATGAGTGCTTATATACATTTGTAGATTTGAATGAAACCAAGGTGGGGTACATATGAGGGGATTGGGGGAAGAAAGAGAGGGGATGATGTAATTGTATTATAATTAAAAAACTAAAAAAAAATTTAGAAATCAACATATAAAGTTTTTAACTATGTATTCAGAGTTCAGTGAAAATCAACAGTAATAGAAGTACTTGCCTATCATGAAAACATTCATCCTATTTACGAATAAAATCAATCTAGAATGTTTCCCTCTTTAGAAAATCCTAGACTCCTTTATATTTTGAATCTTGTTACAACTATGGGAATGAGAGGTAGAAACAAAACTAAGGATATATGAAAAGCCTTACAGAAACCCACTACTCTAAAGTTAGTTAAAAATTATGTATTGTGGGGCTGCAGAGCTGGCTCAGTAGTTAAGAGCAATAGTTGTTCTTGCAGAGGGCCTGGTTCAGTTCTCAGCACCCACATGTAACAGACTTAACTCCAGTTCCAGGGGGCTTGACATTCTCTTCCACATTCTGCAAGTACCAGGCACATGTATAGCATACATACTGCACATATGTATATGTGTGTGTGTATATTATATATATATATATTATTCACACATTCACATAAAATAAAAATACACTAGTAAGTATTAAAAACATTTATGTATCTCTTAAATGGAAGTACCAAGCATGGGTGGACAATGCTGCTCCAGGAAGATACTGGTTATTAAATAAAAATCCTTGTGCCAGGCAGGCATGGGATACCTCTCTATGTGTTATTCCTCAGTGTGGCCCCAGAGGCCCCCTAAACAATAAAAGCTACTGCCACTGCTTTTGGTTGCCTACTGTAACTAGGTATAAAACCCTATTGTTAAAGACACCAGACAGGGTTGCAGGACATAGAAAAAATTAATTCTGGAACTGACCAGTAAGCTTCCTTGCTGCTGGCTAGATCTCACAGTGCTGGATGGTGCTACGGAGGCCACTAGGGAAGAAAAGACATCAATGGTCTTAGCTGGCACTGGAGCCTAGATGCTATAATACTGACTGCCAGGCAAGACATACCCACGGGTACAATAACAGCAAGACTGTTATGGGGGCAATCTATTGCTTTCTCATTAGACTCAAAATGCTTACACTACAGGAGAGAATGACTCCCTGCAAACCTGGTCAAAATTCAATGCCTGGGCATGTCATAGCCCTAAGGAGGAACCTATTATTGTTGTTTTGCTTAATGGTCATATCAAATTGACTTCTACATATTTACATTTAAACATTTATGCTTCTACCCAAAGATTATGCTGCTCTCAACTGTGGTCAAAAGCTTCTCTTTCCAGTAGACATTGAGTAATACAGAGAGTCATCACTACGTAAGAGTACTGAGAATAAGTGACCATGAGTGCCTGGCCTTAGGACATCTGCATCAACTCCCCTCCCCAAGGCTCAGGAAGGGAAGGAGTGCTAGGGAAAGCACTCTTGACCACACAGCAGCTGCGACTAACTACAGAAGGCCTACCCAAGATGGAGACAGTCACGACTCCAGCATGGGTGGGAGAAGGGCTCACTTCTTAGCCTCCTGCTGAGGAGCTACTGTCGTTGATGGCTGCTGGCAGAGTTACTTTCTTTTGGAAGTACAGCCACTGGTAGGTTTTCCCACGCTCCAGTGCATGGCCCCAGAACCACGCACATATGAGGAGCACTTGGGAGCCATGCGGCCAAGTTTCAGCCCAGTGTATGAGTGCTTGTCCAATGGGTCTCCAGATGACTTTGGGACAGCTCAAATACTGATAGGACCACGAAGCCTGCATGCTCTCTTCTCTCTTATAATATTGGTGATTCTCTTGGCAGTATTTCATTTTGTCATGCAAGGGACAGATGTGATCACTCCTGGAAACCCCACTTTTTCTCAAATATTTTCCCCTAAAATTGGAGCTGATGCCTCTCAGATTTCTTATCTGGGGATGGCAGCTGTCACTCCAGCCCCCGGGAGCTGTTCTGACTCAGTGCTGACAGGATCGGAGGCAGATCACCCCTATTTCTGTAAATGTATTTTGAACGAGATTGTTGTTCTTGAAAATGTTTGCCTATGTCAACCACCTTTTAGTTTTGTAAGGACAGGATGTACCTGGCTTGATATTTGGCCAAACCAACAAAATGGTTAAGTGTTGGTTTTGGTGTAAAAATATTTTAACGTAAAAATTAGGGGAAAGAAACATATTTGACATATTTGTTTTTGCCAGAGGTTAACACTGGAGGATGGGGAAAACTTGTTTGCTTGTATGGAAAAACATGCTTGTTTTCGATATATAAATATTCAGAGCTGGTCGCTTGTGTTAAACTCATCTGATGGTCAGACTCCTTCAGGCCAACAACCCTTCCCCATCTCGGGTCTTGAACCCAGGCTGTGGCGAACACCAACTGTGTTATGGTTTTTGTCTCTTTAAGAGGCAAGCCACACCCACTCCCAGTGAC
>LOEQ01002670.1:128275-151435 GCA_001685075.1 Bramus lutescens | reverse complement strand
CTCTCTCTCTCTCTCTCTCTGTATGCGTGTCTCTCTTCTCTCTTCCCTCTCCCCCTTCTTTCCCCCCCTCTTTAAGTAATAAATATCCAACTCTATTCCATACAATGTGTTTGCCCACATGTCTCCCGCCCACATGTCTCCCACCCACGCGCCCGCCACCGCCACTGGGACTCTGCACCTTCCAGGGACTTACTGCTGCCTGAGACCCACCGGCAAATGCCCGCTACCACCACCCGGGCCACTGCTCTGACATTTCTGCCTGCCGCAAGCCGGCAGAGATTTTTAAACATTTTTTAAAAACTGGACTTAGTGGGTTATTTAAACAAAAACAAAAAGGAGGAGGAAGACACGAGGATAGGAGGGAGGTGTTTGGTGGGGAGCTGGAGAAGTAGATGGAGGTTATGATCAAAATATATTGTTTACATATATGAAGTTCTTAGAGTTAAAAAAAATCCATTCCAAAAGCTATACAACAAAGAGAAACCTTGTTGAGACAATGTGTGTGTGTGTCTGTGTTTCTTTACTGTATCTGAATGTTCCTGGTGGGGGCTGGAGAGACGGCTCAGCAGTTAAAAAGCACTGGTTGTTGTGGAATAATCCTTTTGTACACTGTGAAGGTGTGTCTTTGCCAAGGCACCTTCTGATTTGTTTAATAAAGACCTGAATACCAATAGCTAGGCAGGAAGAGATTAAGCAGGACTTCTGGGCAGAAGGGGGAGATGAATCTAGGTGCAAGGGAGATGCCAGAAAACACAAAGAAATAGGAGGTACAAGATGGAAGAGAGGTAAAAAGCAGAAGGCACAACATAGGTTAATTTAAATGGGTTAATTGAAATTATAAGAGCTAGTGGGACAAGCCTAAATTATAGGCCAAGCTTTCATAATTAATAATAAATCTCTGCGTCATGATCTGGGGGCTGATGGTCTTCCAGGGGACCTGTGTTCAATTCTCAGCAACCACATAGCATCTACAATTATGTGTAATTCCAGGGGCTCTGATACCATGTTCTGGCCTCCATAGGCAGCAGATATGAAAGTGGTGCACAGACATACAGCTAGGCAAAACACTCATACACATAAAACAAAAAGTAAATAAAATAAATGCTTTAGGTGAGGATGAGCTTACCAAATGCCACATCCTCACTGTGGGAAAATAACAATACCAGTATCACATAAAGATACACAGGAATAAAGCAAAAGTCTTTTTATTTTTTACTTTTTTTTTTTTTTTGTAAAAAAGGGTGTGCCAGAACCCAAACCATGGCTAAAGACCATGAAGGGCCAAGATGGCCTTGTCTGTGATCCCTAATACAGCTAAGTCTCTTCTCCTTGTAGGAGCCTCTTCTTCACAACATAAAGCAAAAGGAAATGTGGGGTCTTGGCAGGCTATCTTCAACAGAGAAAAAAACATTTCTTCCACTCATTACCAGGCTGAATGACCCTGGCCCTTTAGCTATTTTAATCCTTAATACCCACAACAGAGCCAGGAAACAGGAATGGGGAGTAGTCAAAACTGGACTTTGACCGGGTGCGGTAGCACACACCTTTAATTCTAACAGAGGAATCAGGAATTGTTCTACATCAGCCTAGACTGTATTGCACTGATCTCAAAAACATCAAAGGACAAAAAAACACTGGGTTGATAAATACATCTGCCTCTACTCGGTCAAATTTTCATTTACTGAACTATGATACACGGGCTTTAAAGACTTTCATATTTAAAATGTTCAATGATATAAATTTAACTTTATATTAATTCCGCTTTATTCCACCTCTTTAGAAACCCTCTCTTTCCACCAAATAAAAAGATACCAAAAAGACTAAGGTCAAAGTTCAAAAACTATGTTAAAAAGAATGCCTCATCAACATTTACTTAGACATGTCTGGTTTTGAAACACTATCCAGTAGTTAAAAGCATGTGACTATTCTTCTGGGTATTGAATATCTAGAGGCTACGCTAATGTGGCCAGACAGACTAAAATGAAGAATATATTCCCCCTTGCCCTCCAAGGTCACCAGCTCCCATGGGACTATGGGACACCTCTTAAAATGGTCTGTATCTATGAGAACTTCCTATTCCCGTGTTCAGGGAGACCATACAGATCCATTTAGAACACTAACCAGTGTCCAATCTACAAAGAGGAGGGTCAATCCAAAGGAAAGATTTCCTCATTGCTTCCAGGCAATGCCATGGTGCAACAGACCTCTGACCTATGCTCACATCCATTAACTGGTAAAGAAGGAGCCAGAGGTTTCTCTCAAGCCCAAGTGCCCCAAGAACTTGACAGTATAAAAAAGAAAAATAATTTCATCCACCTGCATGTCTTAAATAGCCAGCAAGAAAATATAACCCCAAACTAAAGAGACAATGTGACTGTTGGGCTTTGCTACTGTCCAAAGAATCACATGCCCCAGACAGTATACTATATGGGTTGTTATCTAGACTATGTCTCACTAATGATTTTCTTCTTGATTGAAGAAAAAAAAATGCTGCTCAGATATAAGACCTGAGACCTTTCCTCAATTAAACACTGCAGGGCCCATCTACAGCCAAGAGAGGCAGGCCCAGTATTGTTTTAGCCTAAAATCATACAATGGTTAAATGTCTTTTCTCTCTGGAAGATATCTGAGAGGGACCTCATGCTGTTTCTAGTCAACCTAACAACTTTCAAAGTGCCTGAAAATCGACCCTGGTTTCATCACTGTCCAGTCAGCCTTGGAGGCCAAAGGAAAAATGAGAAGGAGCCCAGCAGACTGATGCTCTTGTGTACCATTACAGAAGTCTAATGGGCTTTGATTTGGACATGTCTCTGCTTCTCCCTACCTAGGCTAAAACATCTCCCTCACATCTTTCAAGACACCATTCAACGACTTCCTTTTCTCCCTACATCTTATAGTGGAGGTTTTTAGATAGGCCCTCTGGAGGGGTACCACAAAACTACCACACCTGACATTCTAAATTCAGCTGTAAGACACCAGATTGGTCACTGCCCCAATCCCATGGCAGTTAGGGTTACCTCATTAGAAGTGTGGGCATGATAAGAACAGCAGACAGAAACTGGTTGGACAGTTTATGGTAAAAGTTCTCAAAGAAAAGCAACCAGTTTCTCTCTTGGCTAAAAGCCAGAAACATCCTTGGGACTCTTGGCAGCCTCATCCTTGCCAGAGACTAGAAAGATCAAAAGAGTTTGAGAGGCTCTGACCTCTAATGTGGTTCCTAAATGATTCTTGGGTTACCTCTTGAGGTGTGAGGCATTAATGTTAATGTAATGAAGGCCTGTTAAGAAAAATATTCCTCCTGGTCAAGAATATAGACTCTGGAATATAGCTGGAGAGATAGCTCAGTGATTAAGAGCACTGGCTGCTCTGCCAGAGGTTCTGAGTTCAATTCCCAGCATCCAGAGGGTGGCTCATAACCATCTATAATAGGATCTGTTGTCTTTTTATGTCTGATGCCCTTTTATGTCATGCAGGCATACATGCAAATATACATAAGATACATAAAAAATAATTCTATAAAAAATACACACATACAGAGAAAGAGAGACAGACAGACAGACAGATTGATTCTTTAGCTTGGGTGAAGACTTAACACTCCAATGGGCCAGATCAATCCCCTGGCCAAAGGGCCACTGTTGCAGGATATGTGTACACTGTATGAAGAGGTATTGCTGTAACTGGTTTAATAAAAAGCTGAACGGCCAATCAGGACAGGTTAGGCAGGACTTCCAGGGAGTGAGAGGAACTCAAGGGGATGAGTCTAGACATGCAAGAGATGCCAGCAAGACACAGAGCAAGCTGGACATATAGAATGGAGGAGAAGTAAAAGCCACATGGCAGAACGTAGATTAATAGGAACAGGTTGATTTAAGTTATAAGAGCTAGTTGAGAACAAGTCTAAGCTAAAGGTCAAGCTCTCATAATTAATAAGTCTCTGTCATTATTTGGGAGCTGGCAGTCCAAAGAAAGTCTGACAAGAAAGACCGACAACAGACCACTCTTGTACTTGGGGCCCAACTCAGATTTACTAGGTCAGCTATCACTAAAGGACCTCTTCCCTATAGAAGTTTCTTACTTACAAGATATGATGGAAAAAGAACCAACACCTTCCTAATGAGTTTGAAAGACAGAATGTTTAAAATAAGAGGAGGGACTTGTAAGAAACAGTAAATACTAGTCTTTTTATCACACATTATAAAACTTGTAACTATAACAAAGAATTCAAGTATCATCTATCTTCCCCACCTCGTAAGACTTTTAGAGAAATGTTTTCATCCACCCCACTACCACATCCAACCAGGTTTATACAAAAGCCCTGTTTCCTGGAACTTAAGTGACTGAAGTGGTTGACCTCTTAAAACTATCCACTGTGAAAGACTGTTAGACAGAACCCCAGCCATTGACGAAAAGATAGTCACAACCTGCATTAGCATAAAAGGTCCTTTTCCTGCCCCAATATGCTCACTCCTCTGCTTTTGTGAGGAGCACACTCTCTTTATCAAGAGTCAAGATTTTCTTGACAANTATATATATATATGAAAATGTGGAGGGTGAGGACAGACACCTACAAGAGAATCCAATTGTACATGCACACCCCCACAAATGCACATACTGAAATACACACGGAGATTTCAATAATCAAGTCTAGCTAGGCCTGATGGTACAGACCTGTGATCACAGCTAGTAGAGAGGTTAAGGTAGGAGGACTGCAAGTTCCAAGTCTTCCTGATGGAGTTCCGAAGCAACCTAGAAAACTTAGCAAGACCCTGTTTCAAAACAGGTGTTGAGGGGAAGACCCTAGGGAATGTAGCACAGTAGCAGAGTGGTTACCTAGATATATGAGGTCATAGATTCAATACTCACTAGCCTGTTTCATATATTTGATGTCTATATCAAATTTTTGTACACAATCCTGGTTTGCTTTTTTTTTTTAAGATAGGATCTTATTATGTAGCTCAAGATGGCCTTGAATTCACAGCAATAATGCTTAAGCCTTCCAGGTGCTGAGAATAAAGACATGAGCCTTCATATCTAGTTCTATGAAGTCCATTTTAAAATAAAATGCAAACAAGTACACCACTTTTTAACTGTTTGACATTTTTTTCAGAAAGACAAGCAACACACTGTCTATATGCAAATACAAGCTCTAATGAGGGACTTAGCAGGTAAAACCCTCGCCACCCAAGCAAGAGACCATAGTTCAGATCCCTAGCACCCAGACTGGTGTTGACAGCCTGTCTGCAATTCTAATCTACAGAAAGCAAAACCAGGGAAACTCCAGAGCAAAGCTGACTGGCTATGCTAGCCCAATCAGTTCAAATGATAAACTCAATGGACGGAGGAAACTGAGTTCAACAAAGCAAGCAGTTATTCGACATTCAACTTCATACCTCCACATGCACATGATGCTCTCAAACACACTTGTGAACACACATACACACAGGTATACACACTGTACAAACATATTCTTAAAAAGAGAAAGCAAAAAAATTAATTAAAAAGTGTCATGTGGTAGCACACACCTTTATCTCAGCACTTGGGAGGCAGAGACAGGTAGATCTCTGTGAGTTTGAGGCCAGCCCGGTCTAAATAATGAGTTTCTAGACTAGTCAGAGCCACACAGTGAGACCCTATCTCAAACAAACAAACAAAAAATTAGAGAGGAAGGAAAGGAAGGGGAGAGGGACTGAGGCAGAGAAGGGGAGAGAGAAAGATGGGTGAGAGTGCAGAGAGAGATAGCTAATAAAAAAGTAGTTCAAACTGAATCATGTTTTTAAAGAGGGGGAAAATATTAACTCATGTTCTATGGTCATTTTAAAGAAATTAATATTCAAGGAATTGTAAAATAAGTCAATACTTACAGATATATAATGTCTGAATACATAATTAATTTTGCCTTCGTTGCTTTTTGATATAAGTTGGTGGTGAATATTATAAAATTCTTCATGGCCAATCTCAGAGTAGAAAATCACCACAGGACTTTCAGAATTCGATGAGGGGAATCTGTGATCTCCTTTGAACAACAAAGGCTTAGGTCTGGAAATAAACATTGAAAGCTTCAAGTTTTCAATTAAAAAATTTTTAAACAAAAACCAGGACACTTTTGACAACAATTTTAAAAACTTAGCAAATATTTGAAATATCTTAATATAAAGGGTATCACAGTCTTGATCAATCTGCACTTTAAATACTATCAAGTATGAATTTTATTCATTCATGACCATGAAAAATAAAAGTATATCAAAAGAATACTAACTATGAAATACCCATTTGGGTTGAATATTATTATTGATTCCTAAAAAAGGGAGGTAAGCCAGGATGCATATCAAATCTCACAACACTAAAGCTACAGGATATTTTCCTACCATGGAGTACTGACTGTAATTTTACCTGAAATCATAAGAGCAAATAAGATAAGCAGCAGATATGACTTTGAGTGTAACTTGTAAGCTACAGCAAGTCTCCCTTCTCTGCCATTTTTGCTAGTGTGATCTTCCTACTAATGAATTCAACTTTTCAGTTTTCCTCTTAATTTTTTAAGCTTTGCAAAATACAAACAAAAAGTCAAAACCACCACATTTCTTAACACTGGCATCAGTACATTAAAAGTTCTGCTCTACTGTGGCATTTTGAGTGGAAAATGTTTCTCACAGGCTCGTGTATTTGAATACTTGGTTCCAGATGGTACTGTTTGAAGGGAAGCTATGACAGTTTGGAACACAGAGGACACCACCACTGGGGATAGGCTTTAGAGTTACAGTCTTGACACACTCCAGTTCTTCTCTCTGTTCCCTGTGTGTGAATGAGATGTGATCGATCCCTCGGCTCCTGTTCCTGCCAATGCTTGTCATCCTATCATAATGGACATCTTAGCCTCCTGAGATTGTGCTGCTTAGTTGTTGTTGTTGTTGTTGTCAACTTGACATAAGAGAGAGTTTTGAAAAAGGGGAACCTCAACTGAGAAAATGCCCCCTCAGACTGGTCTTTAGGCAAGTCTATAGAGCATTTTTTCCATTAATGATTGATGGAGGAGGGCCCAGCCTTCTATGAGCAGTGCCACCCTTGGGTAGACGGTCTGAGTTATAAAAGAAAGCAGGCTGAGAAATCTAGTATACAACATTCTTGCATGGTTTATGTCCAGTTCCTGATCCCCCTGCCTTGCTTTCCCCTGATAAAATTTTAAGCTAAATAAACCTTTCCTTCCCAAAAATGCTTTTGGTCATGGTGTTTTATCACAGCAATAAAAAGTAAAGTAATACAGAAATCTTATGCTAAAATAAATGCTTAATTAAGTTGCCTTTCATCGTGGTATCTATTACAACAACAAAAAGTAACCAACACACCTACCAATCCCTAGTATAATTATTCAACAGAAGGCAAACACATATGAAAAAATATGCTCTTTATAGTAGGAAAGTTCCAAATATTGGAAACAACTTTTAAAACCAGCAGTAGGATATTTTTACATAGGACAATATGAAGATGCTAAAAATACAGAAGTGTACCCACATGCACTAGATGTGCATATAGAAAAATGCCACAACAGAAACAGAAACGTACTTGTACAAATTTAAAACCATAAAAAAAAAGTCTACCAGAATACTACTAAAAGCAGTTACAATCTCTCAGAGGAAGAGGCACCACTCTTTACACAGGTCTGCACTATTGCTCAAACAAACCAAACAAAGTTTTGAAGGAACTACACAGTCACCAATTATGTTTCACCCAAGAAACAGGGGTGTCAAATACTTCTAATTTTGAAACAAGAGAATACAAAGTAATGTGCCTCATTTTACAAAACTATTTTAAGTAATGGAGCTGATGTTCATGATCAGTCTCTAGCTAGTAGCCATATCCTAATATATATATAGATTAGGTAAGAAAATCAGAGGAACCAGGTATATATCATGTTTATAACCCTAACACTTGGGAGGCCAAGGTAGGAAGTTTGTGAGTTCAAGACCAGGCTGGGCTAAAAATCAATACCTTTTCTCAACA
The DNA here is from genome assembly GCA_001685075.1 of Bramus lutescens. Lineage (NCBI taxonomy): Eukaryota > Metazoa > Chordata > Mammalia > Rodentia > Cricetidae > Bramus > Bramus lutescens. Next base: position 143,437 of record LOEQ01002670.1, on the reverse strand, counting down.
AACAAACAGACAGACAGACAGACAGACAGACAGACAGACAGACAGACAGACAGACAGACAGACAAAAATCTGCCAGGAATGAGGACATAGGCCTTTAATCCCAGCACCCCAGAGGAAAGGCAGGCCAATCTTTGTGAGTTGTGAGGCCAGCCTGGTCTATATTTCAAGTTCTAGGCCAGGCAGTACTATATACTGAGATTCTTATCTAAAACAAACAAGGAAGAAAACTAGCAAAACTCAACTCAACTCAGAGGGTACACATAAAAGAAAAGGCTTAGAACATGAACATGAACCACATTGAAATGAAGAAATAAAACCTACCTGTTGGGTGCAGTTAGTAGAAGAGTATCCAGAGTATCAAAATCACAGGTCTGCTTCCCATGTACTGAAAAGAATGACTTACATCCTTCCGGTGGAGGCTCATCAACTGCTATCTGTCAGGGAAGACAAAATATCTATTTCTACTCAAAGATCGGGTAAAAATCTATGTTTTAATGAACATGTCACTAGATAATCCACCATCAGTAAAAGCAAAAACTACCATCTGCTGACATCCACCGTGGGCCAAGAACACCCCAAGCCAGAACTCTGGCTAGTTATGTTATTCAATTCCTCCTATCAGTCCAGGTCAGTATTAGTATTATAAATCCACAAAATGAATTATATCAGATGATTATCAAAAGATATCTAGGAATTTAGGGTGTACCTTCAAAAAACCCTTAGCTCAAAATGGCAGGAGGCTTTATGAGTGCATACACATACATGCACATATGCATGTTGAGGTCAGATTTTAACATGGCGAGTCTTTTCTACATTACTCTTCATGGTTATTTCTTGAGACAAGTTCTTTAATTGAACCTGAAGCTCACCAATGCAGCTAGGATGAATAGATGGTGAACTTCAGGGATCTCCCTATTTGTTCCTCCACAGTAAACCTTGGGGTTACAACTGTATACTACCATACCCAGATGTAAAGGCATTTTGCCAACTAAGTCATCTCTTCAGCCCCTTAAAATGTCAACTGACCACCTAAGCTCAAGGATCTCCATGGTGGACAACTACAAGGTGGAAGAAGATGATTATTGCTGTCCTCTGATGCCACAGTATACCATGGCATATGCATATACACACTAAATAAATAAAAATGTAATAAAAATTTTAGATGTCAATTGTTAAAAGAGTGTTGTGCTTGACACTGAGTGCGGAGAAATGCCAGGAAGATAGAAAGGGGCCAAGAGAAGGGAGGTAAGACAGCATAACAAACCAGAGATGAGGGGGAGGTGTTGAAATACTGGGAAGAGAAAGGTCTATGCAGGCGAGTGGGTAGGAAAATAGGGAGAAGAGGGTGAAAGAAGAAAGGGGTAATCAAAACTAAGGGAATATATAATAAGCCATACGGAAACCTATGAACATAAAAGCTTATTTATAAACTATAATTTTTTTAAAAGAGTCAGAATGGAGTAGCCCTTCATGGACGGATAGTGCTTCTACTGGAAGTCTTGAGTTATTAAACAAAAATTCCAGTGCTGGGTGTGGGCTACCTCCCTATGAGTTACTGACCAGAGAAGAGCCCTTCTCTCCAAACAATATGGACTATTATCATTGTTCTTGGCCCCACCCAAGATAGCAACATTCTATTGCTGGGGCTGGAGAGAAGGCTCAGTAGCTACAAATTCATACCGTTCTTGCAGAGGAACCAAATTTAATTCCTAGCATCTACATCAAAACAGTTCACAATCACCTGTAACTCCAGCTCCAGGGCAATTTGACAACTCTGGCCACCATGGAAACCTACATTCATGTGTACCAGATACATAATTTAAAATTATCTAAAAAAAAAAATCCTATTTCTAGAGGTACCACATAGTTTGATCACAGGACATACACAATCAAACTGGGGCTAAGCTAGAAGCTTTCTCCCTACAGGTTAGCCTTCATACTGCTGGAATATACTATTCAGATTGCCAAGAAGAAAAAGTTATCAACAACAGTCTTACTTAGATGTAAATTTTTGGGGCTACAATAATGACCTGCAAGGCAAGATGTGCCTGCTGATAGCACAGCTATCATGAGTAGCCAACCACTTTCGGATTGCCTGGCTCTGAGACCCACTCCATAGGCTAAGGTAAACCTGGTCAAGAGCATATGGGATGGGGGTGGGAGGGAATCCTAGGAAACAACCCACTACTACTACCTTTGATTGTGTCATCAGATGGCTTTATAAATACTTGTTCATGTTTATATCCACAGAATAGTGGTGTGGCCAAGCCTTCTCTGGAGATGCTTCTAACTGCAGTGAAACAGCAGTTTCCACAGTTATGAAATCATATCTAGCCAAAGTGCCAAGAACAAGTGATGTCATAGGATCATCCCTAAATGGAACAGCAACTATCATTTCCTCCAAAGACCAAAGAATACTACATAGTATGGGGAGATATGCAGGGGAAAGACATCTTATGAACAGACAGCAGCTTCACTCAGACTCACTGCAGCTGTGGTTACCTGCATAGTCTATACAAGATCCTTCACACTGCATCATGGACAGAGGAAGAGCCTCCCCATCCCCCTACTCCCAGGACTATTGGCAGTTAAAGGTTGCTGGCAGAGAGGGGTGACATTCTCCTTAATGTTGTAGCTACTGTGAAGTTGCTCTGCTCCAGTAAAGAACCTCTTCCCTATGCTCTGGAAAGAAACTCTAACTAAACTCAACGGGCCACACTCAAAAAGAAGATATGTAATTAGCAGGGAAATTTGTTGAGGAGTGTTACAAATCGAGAAGGAAGATTAAAAAAAGGGGGGGTGGAGGTTTAAAAAAAACTAAATTCTGTGGTGATGTTTTGTTTGTGATCTAACAAATACAGATTTTCTGAATATCAGAGTGCAGGGCTAACCCACTAGTTAGTCATAGTGGCCAGGCAGTTGTGGCACAGACCTCTAACCCTAGCACTCCGGAGGCAGAGGCAGATGGATCTCTGTGAGTTCAAGGCTAGCCTGGGCTACATAAGATTCATCCAGTCTAAAAGGGAAACAAAGCCAGGCAGTGGTGACTCACACCTTTAATCCTAGTACTTGAAAGTGACATGCCTTTAATCCTAACACTAGGGAAGTAGAGGCAGAAAGGGTGGAGAGGAATGTAAGGCAGAAAGAGATAGGAGCTCAAAGTATTCAGGCTGAGGACTAACAGAGTCAGGATACCGATTCAGGCTGAGAATTCGCAGAGGTAAGAACTGGCTGCTGTGCTTCTCTGATCTTTCAGCTTTCACCCCAACATCTGACTCCAGGTTTTTATTATTAAGACCAACTAAAATTCGTGCTACAAAATTCACTATAAATGTATGAAACTGGAGCTGGAGAGATGTCTCAGAGGTTAAGAGCACTTTCTCTTACAGAGGGCCCAGGTTCGATTCCCAGCACCCACATGGCAGCTCACAACTAACTGTAACTCCAAGATCTGACCTTATACAGACATACATGCAAGCAAAGCACCAATACGAATAAAATAAAAATAAATTATATTTTTAAAAAAGTGCAGGAGGAAAGAGCTAGAGAGATGGCTCTAGGCTAAAAGCACTCTTGCAGAGGATCTGAGGATGGCTCCCAGCACACTCACACACAGACAGGCACATGCACACATTATTTAAAAATAAAAGTAACTTTTTTTTAGATACAAAAGAACAAGAAGAAAATCTCAGTAACATACTAGTGTACTTCCTTAGAGAAGAGGGAGCTAATTCATCACACATCAAAATGGATATAAATCTCTACAGGGCTGAGTGAAGCATGAGGGCTAGGGTTCAGATGCCCAGAACCCACCTAAACAGCATGTGGACACAGTAAGCCCCATGTGGGAGAGGTGGGGACAGGAGAGCCCCAGAACAAGTAGCCAATCCGATGAACCAAAATGGCCAGCTCCAAGTTCAGAAGGTGTGATTTAAGGAAGACTCCAGACATCTACCTCAGACACATACCCACTCACACATAAAGGAGCAAAAAGTCTCTATTTCAAAGCCCATACTAAGCTAAGTAATTATTAAAAGAAATACAAAGGACCAGAAACAGCATCTGTATATGCCAGCTCCATATAAAGGAGACATTATTTTAGGCACAGACAACATCTGCATCAGCCCAAATTTGCAGTCACATGCCACATGTGGCTTCTGAACTAGTGTGACTAGTGAAACTGAAGAAGTAAAGTTTGTCTTTGACTCTATTTATATCGAAATAGCCTCACCTCTTCAAGAGATAAAAAGCGAAGTGTATTGTTCCACTCAATAAAACATGTCAATAAAATAAAATAAAATATATAGCCAGAGTAAAGATAAAAAAATGCAATCTATAGCCTGGCGATGGTGGTGCATGTCTTTAATCTCAGCACTTAGAAGGCAAAGGTAAATGGATCCCTTGAGTTCAAGGCCAGCACACGCACACCACCTGACTCAAGCAAACAAACAAAGCAATCTATGAGTTGAAAAGATGGTTCACTGGCTAAGAGAACTTTTTGCTCTTGCAGAAGACCCAGGTTTGGATCCCAGCATCCATACCAAGTGGCTCACAACTGCCTCTAACTCCAATTCAAGGGCATATGATACCTTCTGCTGGATTCCACAGCCACTTGCACCCACATCCACATTACAATATGCATCTTTAAAATTTTTCTTTTTTCTTAATGCAACCTATTAGCCAGACCTATAATCCCAGTTGTTTGTTTGTTTGTTTGTTTTGTTTTGTTTTGGAGTGGTTGTGGGCAGAGGATAACAAGTTCAAGGCTAGCCTGGGCAACATAATGAGTATAAGGCTAGCCTAAGCAACTCAGTAAAACCCTGTTACGAAATAAAAATTAAAAAGGCTGGGGATACATCTCAGGGCTATGGCATCTTCCTAGAATGAACCAAAACTTCAGTTCCATTTCCCTTACCAAAAAAGAAAAAGGGAAAGAAAATGGGTTATAATTAATATACTAAAGGAAAAAATGCAAATCCATCATATTTTGCAATGATTTCTTGTGTTTGACAACAGAAAACACAGGCAACTACAACAACAAAAACTAGAAACCAGATATGGTGGTGGAAGCCTGCTATACCATCACTGGGGTGACTGAGGCAGGACATCTAGAGTTCCAAGATGGTTTGGCTACATAACTGAACCTATGTTTCAAAAGAAAAAAGAAAACAAAGAAAAAAGGGAAAGAACTAGAAGAATCAAAATGTGATAACACAAATCACCCATCAGTGTGTAATATAAAAATAAGGAACTGTTGAGGAAGATATAGAGAAATTAGGACTCTTGTACCTTATGAGTGAGAAGTAAAAATTGGACAGTCACTGTATAAAACAGCTCAATGCGTCACTAAAATATTAAATACAGGGGCCTAGGAATGTAGTTCTACCAGAGTATCTGCTTAGCATGTGCAAAGTTCTGGGTTCAATCCCCAACAATAAAAGGTTAAACATAGAATTACCATATGATCCATGAATCACACTTTCATACAAAGGCAAAAGAACTGAAACAGAAACTCAACCAGACACACAGATGCCAGTTCTCTACAGCTGGGCTATTGATACGAGCCAAAAGGTAGAAGCAACCCAAATGTCAGCTAGAGAAAGAATGAATACCAGAACGTGATATACACATACAATGGAATATTAGTAAGCAAAAAATAAAAGTGAGAACCTAGTACATGCTACACTTGGATGAATATTAACAATTGTCCTTCATAAAACAAACAGGAAAGGGCAAACATTGTAAGACTGCACCTACAATGGGTATAGTCACAGAGGTAAAAAGCAGAATTCTGGTTACTAAGGGTAGTAAGGGAAAAGGGGAAATAAAGAGAATTAACATTCTATACAGTTCTGTATGGAGTTCCAGCTTCGCAATACGAAAAAGCTCTGAAGCGCAAGCATGATGGAGCACACAGGTAAATCCACTAGAGAAGAGGAGGCAGGCAGAGAGGTCAAGCTCAGATGCAGCTACACAACCAACCAAGTTCAAGGCCAGTGTATTACTTAGTTTTGCATTTCTATAACAAAACACCACAAGCAAGGTAATTTATTTAAAAAAGTGTTTAATTAGGCTTATGGTTTCAGAGGGTTGGAACCCATATGGCAGAGCAAAGGCATGGTGGCAGGAACAGCTGAGAGCTCACATCTTGGTCCACAAGCAATAGACAGAGAGAACGAATGGGAAATGGTAGGAGTCTTTTGACACCTCGAAGTTCACCCCCAATGACACACTTCCTCCAGAGGCTATAACCCCTACTCCTTCCCAAACACTTCTACCAACTGGGGATCAAATATTCAGACATATGAGCCTATGAGGGCCATTCTCATTCAAACTATTGCAGCCAGGATGGGCTACAAAAGACATCTTGTCTCAAAAATCCAAGAAAATCCTGAAGAAAAATAAATACACTTAAGATCATTGAACTGCATACTTAAAAACAGCTCAGATGATGTTGTCCAGGACTACCCTCCAAGTTAAACTGCCATCTTATGGCATTCAGCTGTGCCGCCTGCAAAACGTCATCCCAGCTGTGCTTGTTGACTGCTTATAACCCATCATAAAGGTGTGGGGAGGTTCCTAAGACTCTTACCTGAATATTCAGCCACTCCCTACCACTTTTGTAGACAACTCAGCCCTAAATGCACATGACCTTGGGAGAGGCTAGTGTAGGGAAGATTGGGGGTATGGGAATCTCATCTATGTAGCTCGGAGAAGCCATCATCCCTGCTGTTTAAAGACTCTCCTATGTAGCCTTCTGAGGTAAGAGCACTCACAATTCTGTAGGTAATCTCTCACATGCTAGCCCAGACTACTATACCCAGCAAAACAATTAATCACAATCTATGAAGAAAGAAAAACATTCCACAATAAAACCAATTTTAAGTAGTTTTTACATACCAACTCAGTTCTACAAAAGACACTAAAAGGAAAGAGTCAGTCTGAAGAGGTTAACCACACCCAAGAAGACACAAGAAATAAATATGCCAGAGCAATAAATCAAGGGGTGGGAACATGGAATCAATAAACAAATGGAATCAATAAACATTCCTCAATTATAACTCTATATCATTGTATTGATACAAATTGATTGTACAAGGTTCTTGTGCTCACAAGATAAGCACTAGGGAAACCAGGAATGTTAAACACCAAGGTTGCCTCTTCAAGGGAGAGATACATAACCTGTTTTCCACACAGCCGACTATGAATGAATATAATTAACAGCCTTGATTGCCCTAGACTCTTAAGTTTTTCTCAGTCATTCTCCCTAGATCTTTATCCTAAGCATTGTTTCTCAGTCAATAGAGCCCATCCTTATGGGAGATGTCACACGTACTTTAGTTTGGTACTCTGCACTGTCTGTATAACCAAGACCACCCCAGATCCTCCCCTAAACCTGCAGGCTATAGAACCCATCTTTATGGTAGAGGTCACAAGTATTTTGCAGAGTTTCAATATACTCATGCCTTAAGTTTTATTGTGCACATGGGATTGAGTTAACTGTCGTCAGGAAACTTTTTTTTTTCAAAAATTGTACTGTGCTAAATTATGCCTAAAAATAAACTCCCTAATGTCAGACTCTAGAAGTTTGGCCCAAAATCAGATATTGGAGTCATACTGAATCAGATTTCCAAGGATCATTATTCTGCTGGCCCTGGTTTTTACAGATAACTCCACAATCAGTGGTCTCAAGTCTCCAATAAAAACACACAAAGTATAGACTGTATTAGAAAACAGGTTCTATCTTTCTGCTACATCCAAGAAACATGTCTCACCATCAAGAATAGACATCAAACCGGGCAGAGGTAGTACATGCCTTTAATCCCAGGACTTGGGTGGCAAAGGCAGGCAGATCTCAAGTTCAAGGCCACTATGATCTACAAAGTGAGTTCCAGGAAAGCAAGGACTACACAGAGAAACCCTCTATCAGGAAAGAAAGAAAAAAGGTTGGAAGGAAGGAAAGGAAGGAAGGGAGGGAGGGAGGGAGAGAGGGAGGGAGGNGGAAGGAAGGAAGGAAGGAAGGAAGGAAGGAAGGAAGGAAGGAGAAAGAAGGAAAGGAAAGGAAAGTAAAAGAAAAAGAAAAAGCCACATAACTTGGGGTAATGCCAATAAAGCAGTGAAAGACTTGTATAATAAAAATTTTAAGACACTGACAAGGGTCATCATCAAATGAGAGCAAAGTGGCTGTCTACAGAATGGGGAAAAAAATCTTTACCAAGTTTATCTGATAAAGGGTAATATATAGACTATATAAAGATCTTTAAAAAAACTGAACATCAAAAGAACAATAACCCAATTTTAAAATGGAATATAAAGCTAGCAAAGAGGTGCACACCTTTAATCCTAGCACTCGGGAGGCAGAGGCAGGTGGGTTTCTGTGAGTTCAAGGCCAGGGTAGTCTACACAGTGAGTTCCAGGACAGTCAGAGCTATAGAATGAGACCCTATCTTGAAAACACATTTTTTAAAAAAAGGAGGGAATACTGAACTAAACAGTTGTCAAGAGATGAAACACAAAAGTCCGAGAAACTCTTTAAAAATGTTCAACACCCTTAGACATCAGGGAAAGACAAAATCTACTCTGAGATTACGGCCAGAATGGCCAAGATCAATAAAACAAATGACAGCACATGCTGGTGAGGATGCAGATAAGGGGGAACTTATCCTTTACTGGTATAATGCAACTTGGTATAGCCACTAAGGAAATCAGTGTGGTAGTTCTTCAGGAAGCTGGAAAACTACCTTGATATCAAGCTACATCACTCTTGGGAATATGCCCAAAGGACTCCACATTCTACTAAGACATACTTGCTCATACATGTGCATTGTTGCTCTATTCATAATAGTCAGAAATTAAAAACAGCTTAGATGTCCATCAATTGATCACTAGATAATGAAAATATAGTACATTTACACAATGCAGTATCATTCAGCTGTTAAGAAAAATGAAATTATGAAATTTGCAGATAAATGGATGGAGCTAGAAGCAATTGTCCTTAGTGAGGTAACCCAGACTCCAAAAAAAAAAAAACAAAAACAAATAATGCAGGTTTTCTCTTTTATGTTAGCATTCAAGCTTTACGTATGTATGTTTCAATCCTAATAACCACAGAAGTTAGGTAACCACTAAGGGACCAGCAGGAGATGCAGATCTTCTAAGGAAGAGGGAAAAGAATATAGTGCTATAAAGAAATAAAGGGAAACTAGAATAGGGTTAAATGAGGAGAGGACAAAGTAAAGGAGGAAATACAGGGAGGGACAACTAACACTAAAGGTCTTTTGTAAAGCTCTATGGAAACCTACTATTATAAACGCTCCTAAAATATATACATATATGAAAGAATTTAAGTGAAGTCACCATATAATGAGAGAGACATGTGCCAACTAGACATGTCACCAAGTAAAACCTCCAGTGCCAGGAATGGGTTACATCTTGGTGAATTGTTGGCCATAGGAGTCCCATAGACACCCCCTACCAACATCACACCAAGGTTATTGGTTACTCTCCATAACCTGAAGGTAAGGTTCTATTGCTGAAGACATGACTTACTTAAGTCATCAAACAAGAAGAAATTGAACTAGGGAGCTTCACCCTTACTGACTAGTATTCATGGTATTGAAGGTACTTTGCATGCTACTGGAGAAGAAAATAAATCATCAGTTTCACCCACCCACAAACCCCGCAACCTCCAACAAAGATATGCCTGCAAGATATACTGGTGTAATAATTAAAAGTGTTATGAGAATAACCAACCACTTTTTGATTGGATTTAAGGCCCACTTGATGAGATAGAACCCATACAAGACAATGCTGAAGTGGCCAGAACCTGAAACTAGACAGGTCATGGGCCTAGGAGAAAACATATTACTATTATTCCACTAAAAGAACATAGCAATAAAATTACTTCTCATGACAAACTGCTATAACCCTAGAGCAGAGTATCACCCACTCAATCCTCATCAGAAGCTGCTTCTTGCAGTAGGTAACTAACAAGATCCACAAGTGGATAACGTGCAGAATGAGAGGCTTCCGAGCACTCAGCTCTAAACGGGGTGTCTTTATCAAACCCCTCCCGTCAAGGCTCAAGGATCCATGCAGAAGAGGCAGAGATGGTGGATAACAACAAGGAAACAGGGTCTTCCAGACTGATAAGCATCTGAACTCAAAGACTGAACAGCACACAACAGACCTGCACAGGTTCAAACTACACAAAATCCCAGCACTGAAAAGGGGAAGTGGACACAAAGTTCCACCCTAACCAAGAATCTATTTGCAACTGATACCTGCTAGGAAAGGAAAACCATCTTTCTCCAGTGCACTATAACTGGGTATATTTCCATACTCAGAGTAGCCCCCATGCCCAAGAGTAGTTGGCCAACACAAAACAAACTCCATGGGTTTTTGGTTGGCTTTTTTCTTTGTTTTGATACTTTGTCATAACTGATTTCTTTTTTATAGTTTGTTTTGATTTTCTAGCTTTTGTGCAGTGGGCAGGTTGGAGTTTTTCCTGTTGTTTTTCATTTGTTTATTTGTTTGTTGTTTGCTTTTGAGAGAGAGAACATGAAGCTCAGTGGGCAGGGAACTTGGGGGATCTGGGAGGAGCAGGGAAAGTGGAAAGAATATGATAAATTATATGAAAAAAAGTACATAAAAATTTAAGAATTGGAAAGAAACAGAGGAGAAGGAAGAAGAAAGAAAAGGAGGGAAGGAGGGTCTGAGGAAAGGAGGATAGGAGGAAAAGAGGAAGAGGAAAGCAAACAGACCCTTGAGTCCCCTAATGAGTGACTACAGCATTGCTATAGACTTGTCTAAGGAAGGAAATGGAATTTTGATTGAGCCTCTCTAGACCCAGTTCCTGATTATAGAAAACAGCAGAGGAGAAAGCTAAACTGCACCATAAATATGTGGTCAACAAAACTGAGTGCAGGAAAAGTATGATGCAGCCCACAGGATACAATAGAAAAGGAAAAGAGGAGCTAGGGACGGCAATACACACCTACAGTCCCGACATTTGGGAAGGAAGATGGAGAATTCAAAGGTAGCCCATGCTACAAAGAATAGCAGTTTCAAAAAACAAACCAAACAACAACAAAAACAATCAAGAGACCCTCTCCCAAAGTTTTAAAATTTTCTAACACAGGACAAAATTAAACTCTATTGGGTACAGATGCATTCTTGGGGAATAAAACAATTGAAAACCAAAACTTTGGGAGATGATTCTGACAGAAGTGGCAGCATGGCTTCTTTTGGAGGACAAAAGGTGGCTATGACTGAGACAGCACATGGAGGACTTCAAGGTAGCAAGTGGAAATCACTTCTTAGTGTGGATGAAAGTCACTAAGGTGCTCACTTCACAATAACCCAGTGTATGATTTGTCTGTTGTGAGTGCTTTTCTGTATCTGTTTTGTTTTATAATACAGGATGGTTTTACAGTTAATATTTCTTTCATACAAATGTCTAGTTGCTATAAACACATCTGATTTTCTCTTATGTTCCCCTTTCAAAATCCAAATATGATTCCTGCAGTGACATTCTGAACCCTTCTTGATGTTGCTGTGTTCCTCTTTCTCTTTTAGATTTTTGTTTATCCACAGAAAATCCCAGATCACTTTACTAAAATATTTCTCTAATCCTAGATGTTTTAGACTATAATCCCTCAGTGTTGCCTGCCTCTTATCTTCTGTTTTTAAATCCAAAGGTTGTGATCAGATTCAGTAAAATTGCATCTTCCAGACTGCATAGGATAAAAGCATCTGGCTGTCACTTTCCTGTGACAATATTCTTTTCATTTCTCACATGAAAACCAGTGTAAATCATTTCTTAAAATTTTCATACCCAAGTACAACCCCAATGCAAGAAAAATAAAAATGAATATACTGTGATTGGTAAAGAGATGTAGCTCAGTAGTAGAATTTATTTATTTGCCTAGCATGTCCAAGGCCCTGTGTTCTATCCCCAAACCAGGGACAGAGGCAAACATCTGTGATTTAAAGACTTTAATGATTTAAAAACATCAGCTCTGTTCATTATTTAAAAGTAAACCATAAATCCCAGAAAAATATCAGGCAAAGAAAGTGGTAACTATAAATCAATCACAAGAGAACTACAATCAACTGAATCACCATGTCACGCCCCCTATAAAATGCTGTCTTCTAGATACAATGATGTCTTGTTACCTGCTGGAAGGCTTGAATTGAGGCTGAGTAGGAACGAAGAGAGAGACAAAATTTCAACAAATTCTGCTGCAAAGGTGACAGAAATTGAAACGCGGCTTCCATTATCGCATTATAATAGGAATGATCAGTGTCTGTCAAAAAAGCACATTAACCAGAACAATTGCACGACTGTAGGTAACCAGACAGTTCACAAAGCACAAGACAAACACAGATGATGAACTGTTCACACCAGAACTTCTGTCAAGTGACTAAAATCACCAGAGGTCCACAATACAAATAGACACTCCTCTCCTTCCTCTAAACCACTCTGCTTGCCTGGACTGCTACTTTCCTACTCTTCGGATGGCTTGCTCCTGGAGGAATTCAGCTATGAAATCATTCACTCATTAAAGCAGACTTCATATTTACACTACGCTTCTAGAGATCAGTTGCATCACTGCTGAGGTCCAAGAATATCTGTCTACCACATCATTTACTAAAGTACTTATTCACTGACTCTGGGCACCCACAGACAGAGGCAATGGCTTCTATCTTTGTACTCTCAGATCCTAGATGTGCTCTCTACTAAAATAACTAAGTAAAGCACTAAGGAATGCAACAAAATATTAAAGGACATTGATAGTATCATAAAATGTGATGATAAGTATTTAAACAAAAAAGCTAGCTAGGCAAAATTATTTAGAAGGAAAAGACATCTGTGTGCTAGCATCAATAACCCCTCTAGTAAAGGAAAAGCAAATGTACAAAACTTGTTACATAACAAGCAGTCATTTTTGCCAGACTATGATATGTGTGTGTGCTGTCAAAAAACAAAACAAAACAAAACAAAAAATCACTACAGAATAAATGTCAAATGGCTTTTAAAAGCAAGCAGAAAAATACAAGAAACAGACACAAGAAGGAGTATCCAACTTTTTATTTAGTTTTGACTACAGTATGAGTTAAAGGAGTTATTCAAAAAATAAAATCTTCGGGCTGGAGAGATTAAGAGCATTTCCTGCTCTTCCAAAGGTCCTGAGTTCAATTCCCAGCAACCACATGGTGGCTCACAACCATCTGTAATGAGGTCTTGCCCTCTTCTGAACTACAAGCATGCATGCAGACAGAATATTGGATACATAATAAATAAATATTTTGAAAAAATCTTCAATAGGAAAAATATTAACTTTGGCATGTGTGAGTGTGGTGTTCACAGATGTATGTGTATGAACACGCTTGTGTCAAATGGACATGAACATGCCTACATGAGTATGCAGCCCCAAAATTTATACCAAACGTCTTCCTTGATCTCTCTCACTGAGCCCACAGCTTGCCGACTGCAGCTAACCTACCAGCCAGCTTGGTCCAGGTGCACCCTTTCTCTGCTTCTTGAGTGCTAAGAGGACAGGTGACTAGCACATCTGCCTAGCTTGTGTATGGTTCTGGGAGCTGACGCTGGTCCTCCTGCTTGCACATTAAGTGCTTTATCCACTGAGTTATTTCCCTGGTCCCAATATTTACATTTTTAAAAGCAGAATATAAAAGGTTCCATATCATATTATCATTATCTTACATGGAAAAAACCAGAAATACCTCAAATGGTCCCAGAAATTAATAATGTCAATCTTTAGATGGCAGAACTATGAATAATATTTAGCATGCTTTTATAATCACTTCTAAGAATTCAATCCCTGTAACATTAACCAAGAATATGTATCATTTTTATTGAAATTTCATTTTAAATGTTAAGACTTGAAGTTTTAGCTAAAACCCTCATTAATAAATTCATTACATGAAATCACAAAATTCTTTAAGATTTATCTTATTATTTTTAATTATGTGTGTTGGTACATATAGATGACAGCCCTCAGAGCCAGAGGCATCAGGTCCCCTTAGAGCTCGAGCTACAAACAGTTGTGAACTGCGGATATGGGAGCTGGGAATCGAACTCAAGTCATCTGAAAATCATCCACACTCTTAACCATTGAGCCATGTCTCCAACTCTGTGAGATAATTTGTTATAAACAATTCTACTTCACTCTAACTCACATGACTAAAACTTATAGATGCTTGCTCAAAATCTGCACACATTTCCATCACAAGATTCAGATGACTATTAAAATGCTATTTTAACATAAGTTTAAAAGTAACTGAATAAATTTAACTTAACAATAGTCAATTTCCAACTATTTCTATGCCAGTAATAACTGACACTTGTCTAAGCTTAATGTTCAACATTTTAATGACTGTCATATGTCACTAAGGGAGGATATGTTCAGAGCAATACACTATTGGGTGACTTTGTCCCTGTGTAAATCAATAAAATACACTTACACAAATAAGACAACTGACATCCTATGACACCACTCTCATGTATGTGGTTCATCCCTGACCAGAAGATCACTACACTTCCCTATTAACATCTTTGACTAGCAATGCCTGCAACCTATATTACATCTTTTATGTTAGAAAATGTTCAAGAAAGCACACCATTTATAAACTAAAACTGAGCAATCCAAGATACATCTTTAAAAAATGATTATATATATATATTGCCCGCAGGCCAGAAGAGGGCACCAGATCTCATTACAGATGGTTGTGAGCCACCATGTGGGTTTCTGGGAATTGAACTCAGGACCTCTGGAAGAGCAGCCAGTGCTCTTAACTGCTAAGCCATCTCTCCAGACCTACAGGATATATCTTAATACGACATCTTGACAGTCAAGTATGCAGTAGTTAGCAGGCATAGTCAGGAGGCACAATGGAAAACATACTAGGTGGCACTAAGTTAATGATAATACACTTAATACAAAGAGATCAGTTGTATAATTAGTTCATAACAAAAGGAACAGAGAATGAATCAGACAGATAAAGTTAATACTAAATGATCTAAAATAAAATGCACTTTTGCTAAATAGTGCCAAAGGACATTTGATGTAGGAGGGTCATCTGTCTATGTGTTACTTTCATTGGTTAATAAAGAAACTGCCTTGGCCTTTTGATAGG
>LOEQ01002670.1:67053-81747 GCA_001685075.1 Bramus lutescens | reverse complement strand
GGGCAACTCCTCGAGTGTGTCACGACAGGCAAGCAACAAGGGGCCTCTTGAGGCTTGGTCTCTCCACACTTACTCTCTCGGATGGCTTTTGTGGGTAATCACTGAGCATGACCCAGGCTGAGTAGGGATGAAAGCCACCCTTACCCAGTGAGTCTATCAAAGGCCTTCAGGACTTTGTCCCTGACAGGGGCCCCACCTTTCCTTTACAATGAGATTTGCTTCCTGACTTTAGAGCCGGGTCACAGTGGCACTAAAGGGGTGGACACTATCTCCATTCTGTCTTGTTCCGTAGGCAGAGCCTTGCAGGAATCCTCCCACCCACTGACTAAGCAAACTGACAGATTCCACTGCTGGACTGGGGGGTGGCAGAAGTGGGCACAAGCCAAACACGACTCTCTAATTGGGTCTGTTCCAGTTGGCAGGGCTGGTACAGGGTTCAGAGCACTGTCCACTGAGGGATTGCCGTTTTTGTGCTGAGCCCCATTTTCGGGTCAGATCTCGAGGCTCCACAGAATAGAGTAAGTGGAAGACCCTCTTCAATGACTCCGCCTTTGGGTTCCCCAGTGCTGTAGGGAAGGGGCATTGCTGGACTGAACCTAGACCGCTAGGAAGTTTGGGACACACAAGTTGTGTCCTTAGGGTCAGCCCTGGACAGATGAAGGCAAATTCTAGTCTCTACAAGGATCTGGGAACTTTAGGAACGGATGATCAACTGCCTGTTCCATGATGGCCTCCCAACTGCCAGCATCTTCATCACCACCCCTCCAGCCTCCAAGGCTTTTGGGGTACCAGGCACCCACTCAGCCCCTAGCAGCCTCCTGTTCTACTCTCTACATCCTGTATAGAAGCATTCAGAGCTTATGGGAGTGGGGGAAGAGTCTCGGGAAAGGTCTCTTCCAATCCTCCCAGCACCTGGCTACACACACACACACACACACACACACACACACACACCTGCACCTGTTACACAACATCCCTTTTGACATTGGTGCCCTGCCTTGAATCCAAACACAGCTGCCACACAGAGGTGGCTCAGGGTGTGGCCATCCACTGTGAGTGAGTCTTGGGTGCTCGCCATGGGGCCCTAAGCAGGGGTTCTGCTGTGCTTGTGCATCTCCAGGGTGCCTAGTCCCAGACTCTGTGCTAAGAGCTGGAATGCTATCTTCTGCCTACTCACCCAGGTCCTTCCACTAAGGGACACTGACCACAGGTACAGGTAAGTGTCTCAGAGAAACTTCCTATCTCATTACTATTTAGACTTCTGTATTTGGAGCCCTAGAGGCCATCAGGGTGGGTGGCCTTATCCCCAAACTTCAGATGATAAAAACCCAGGGTCTAGAGTCAAAATGACTTGCCCCTGGCACCATCTCTAATTTGACAAAGCTGAAATCCCTCATCTTCTACCTTCAGCCTCCTAAATTCTACCCTTCTTCCCACCCCAGTCCTGTTTCTCTCTTTGTAGCCAAGTCTTAGATGAACACTGGTTACAGATAGTGGGGGAAGGAGGGGTGTTTATCTCTGCAGCCTTCCTGGACCTGAGTCACCCAATCTCTCCTTGGTTCCTGGGAAGCCCAGAAAGTCACTCCCTCGTGCACGCCAGACCTTGGCAGAAACCTACTCTAGCTGGCAATGACCTCAAGGTCTCTGTTCTCCCACTTCCAGGCCTCCCACCTGTACTCCCTGTGGTCCGGCCTCCAGAAGCGAGCTCAAGGCATACAGGAAGTCTACTTACTGGCCTCAGGGCTGAGGCGGGCACCCATTAGCTTGGGCTCCTCCTGAGAGACAAGTCCTTGTGTCTGGAGATGTCTGTGAAGGCCAGTGGTCCAGGTTTACAAGACTCTGAAGGTTCCCCTTTTATAGGCTGGAGATCGCGTTACAGGGTTGATGATTAATTAGATGCTGTCACGCATGACAATATCCGGGACTTTCCCCATGATGTCTCCCGGCTCACAGTAGACCTACTGCAGGAGGCTGGCCTGAGAAAAGGAAGCAGGGACTGTGACTGTGGCTGCAGCCTAGAGTTCTTCCTCTCTGCCTTCTAATCAGCCCTTGCCTGTGAATGAGAACTGCCCACAGCCTGTTAGTAAACATCTGTGCTCACCACCAGCCTCCTGCAAGGACGCTGGTACCCCTGGCCTGGGTGAGACCTGGGCATTGGAAGTTTCAAAGAGTATGCAGCCAGCAAGGCTCACCATGGCAACCCCACATACAGAAGGTGCACAGCACTACTGAAGCAGGTTAAACTGAATGAGCTAAATCCGGAGACCTGTGCAATTGAGCCTGCCTGGTGGCAAGGACGGTTTGGAGGCTTATAAATACCCTGCACCCCTGCTGCCCCCCAACAGCAGCAGCAGCCGCCTAAGTCCTTCTTGAGACTCCAGATCAAGGCCACAATCAGTGGCTTCTTTGGACCCTTACAGAAATGAATAGTGCCAGGTGGTAGTGGCACTATTTAATCTTTTCAATTAAAGGTGGTGGCACTTTTAATCCCAGCACTGGGGAGGCAGAAGCAGGCACAGCTCTGTGAGTTTGAGGCCAGTCTGATGTACAGAGTGAGTTTCAGAACAGCCAGGACTACACAGAGAAGAGCTGTCTCGAAAAACAAGAAAGAAAGAAAAGAATGAAAGGAAAACTGAGTAGATGAATAGTCCTCAGCATGTCCCTGGGGCACCTGAAATGGCAGTGTCCTCTTCTGAGGAGGGAGATGGAGAGTTGGAGACCCAAGTTGTGCCTGCTGTGATACCTTAGGCAGATCCCTCCCTCCTCTCTAGCTCTGCTGTTCCCATGTTACAAAACAGGGAACTAGTGGTCTCGGGACCTCTTCCAGTCAGCATGCTGGGCCTAAGTAAGAAGAAGTGGTGAGAGGAAGGTGGAGGACATCAGTCTAGCCCTGGTTACCTCGGACATCACCGTAACCCCTGGACTTTTCTTCCTGCCCCGCCCTTACTGAGTGCCCTTTGTCTCAGCACTCGGCTGTATTACTTCTGCCAAGGCCAGAGGCAGCTGCGCAAGAGCAAGACCAAATGCCTTGGGTCGGAGGCCTGTGGATCCTAAAAGCTGCAGTTGACCCAATGCCCTGACTGGCCCAGTCTGAGAAGCTCAGGCTCCTGGCACCTCCTGGTAGGCACACCAGTTCTTGGGCAGTGCTGGTTGCTCCGCCCTTGCTGGACTTCACCTGTGGTATTGGCCGCCTTGAGTGGCTGCCCAGGGCTGGAACCCAAAACTCCTTCTTGATAAACTGCATTCCCCTACCACAGGTATGTGCAGCACCTTATCAAGGGACCTGCTCTGGAACTTTAGACTTTATAGAAAAATCACTGGGTTAGTCGTATACCTGTAGGCAGGTGGTGTGGCCCCACGGGCAGGACCTGTAGGCTGCTCAGGCCAGCAGCCAGCAGGTGGAAAAGAGAGGCAAGCCCAGATACCCATATACTCCACTGATGGGGTACAGGACATCCGTTCTAAACGGGCTCTCTACATTTGGGAAGTAGCAGAAACAGGAAGGTCCCTCTCGTTTACTCCACCTTTCTCCCACGAAGCCACCCCCTGAGCCCCTCACACTATGCTTACCACTGACCTCAGGGCAGAGGAGAACCTGAACACGCTGCTCTTGCTAGGCCCCGCCCAGCTCATCACAATTTGTTCACACCCACCTTTGCCCCAGTATCCTTCACTATACTAGTGTTTATAGCCACTCTTGGGCTCAACTTCAAACCAGCGTACACCACACGCAGACTTCCCCTTCTTTGGGTCTTTTTTGAAACAACTCCCCATATGACCTAGCCTTGCCTGACCTCACCACACAGCTGAAAATAACCTAAGACTCACAGTCCTCCTGCCTCCGCTTTCCAATGCTGGAGGTCTAAACTGGGGCTTAGAGGCTAGTGAGATGGCTTCTGGGTAAAGGCGTGTGCTGCCTAGCCTGGCCACCCAAATTCAATCCCAGGGACCCACGTGGTGTATAGAATGAACTGAGTGCTGCAAGTTATCCTCTGACCATCACACACGTGTCACAGCATGTGCATATCCACTCGCACAAAAACCAATTCATTTAATTTAAAAAATAACACACATACATGGACACACATGCATGTATACACCAGGGCTTCATGCTTACTAGGCAAGCCACCCTACCAACTTAGCTGCATTCCCAGACCTGTGTACTCATCTTTCTTCTATTTTTTTTTTATTTTTTGGCAATTTCATACACATATATAGTGTATTTTTCAATCTTAAGTTTTGTTTTTATTATGTATAATGTATGTTTCTGTATGTAGCTACACACACATGAACATGGGTGTCCTTAGAGGTCAGAAGCTTTGGATCAGCCTGGAGCAGGACTTACAGGCAGCTGTGAGCTCTGATGATTCGGGTCCTCTGGAAGATCAGTAAGCCCAAGTATGATATATTTTCATTATCATTGCCCCGTCCCTCCCTCTCTTGTCCCTTCCTACCCTGCCCATCTGGACTTCTTCTTCTTCTTCTTCTCCTTCTCCTCCTCCTCCTCCTCCTCCTCCTTCTCCTCCTCCTCCTTCTTCTTCTTTTCTTTATCTCCTCTTCCTCCTCCTCCTCCTCCTCCTCTTCTTCTTCTATTTATTTTTTGTGTTGTTGTTGTTTTCCGAGACAGGCTTTCCTGTAGCTTTGGAGCCTGTCCTGGAACTCACTCTGCAGATCAGGCTGTCCTTGAACTCACAGAGATCTGCCTGTCTCTGGGATTAAAGGCATGTACCACCACCACCCGGCTGAACCCTTTCTTCTTCCCAACAAGTTCCTATCCAACCTCTGCAACTTTTTTATGACCCACTGAGTTTAATTAAGCTCGCCTGCAGACATATGCCTGGGTGTGGGGTTACTGAATGGATTGCAGGCAACTTTCCAGCAATCACGCTCTGAGTGAAGATGACCCCCCTCCCTCAGCAGGCAGTAATTACCAAGAACCCCTCAGCTTGGGGTAGGTCCTTGTATGCCCCTCCTCCATCGGGGTTTCTATTTCTGGGAGGCTCCAGGTATCATAAAACTTTATATCCATACTAAATTCTTGTACTTTACCACGGAGGTGCCCACTAACTCTTCGTTCCAGCTGAGTTGTGCAATCAGCCGAGGTGCCCATCTGGCAACCAATGAGGGCAATGCGTGTAAGTGCAGTGCAGTGTTATCCAGCCATAAAGAATGGAGTTATGTCATGTGCAGGTCAGAACTAGAGATTATGTGGCGTGTAATAGGCTAGGCTCAGAAGGACAAATGTCACCAGTTTTCCCTCCTATACAGAATGCAAATTTTAAAAGGTTAGGCACATACTGGTAGGAGATGTAGCTCGGTGATACAGGGCTTGCCCAGCATGCATGGGTTTGATCCCTGGAAGTGGTAAAGGAAGGAAGGGAGACTTGAAAGCTCAAGGGACTCTTTGTGGATGGACTTTTGTCAACTTGAGACAGATTTCAGTCCTTACCCCAGGCAGGTTTGGAATTCACAGCAATCTTCCTGCCTTGGGCTCCAAAGATCTGGGATCATAGGTGTGAGCCAACACGCGCAGCTAGAGGTAACTAGAGAAGAGAACAGGAGAAGCAATGGGAGTTAAATATGATTAAAGCATGTTACAAGTGTGTGTGAAAACGGCGGGATGAAGTCATTGTTTTGTACGGCAAATATGTAGTCATAAGAAATGCACGTTCCTCTTCTTGTCGGGCTATCTTATGTAGCGAGGGGCCTATCATAATCCCTGTGAAGGGAAGGACAGAGACTGCTCGCCCAAACATTGCTGTTCTAAGTCCAATACTGTACTAAGCTGACAGTTCTTAGAGGAAGTCCTCAGAAAGGGTCTATCTGGAACCACTCCCAGTTCACAGAAGGGGAAACGGAGGCGCAAGGAGCATAAACAGTCCCTGGAAGATGGCTCGGTGGGTAAAGGTGCTTGCTTGCCGCATAACCCTGGCAACCTGAGCTCAGTCTCCAGAACCCACACCAAGGTAGAAGGAGAGGACCAAGTCCACAAATTGTCCTCTGACCCACACACCCATACACATACATTGTGTGCATTCACACAGACTGATTAAAAAAAAAAAAGGGAGTTCAAAGTCTTCCTTGGACACATAGTAAGTTTGAGGTTAGCTTGGGCTACATCAGACCCTGTCCTAAAAAAGGACTTCTGCCGTGTGGCTGGGCCTTCTTTAGGGGTTCCTCACTGGCTCTTTGTCGGTATTCAGTTGACTGGGTTGACACATAGTAGGAGTTTTACAAATAGCAACTGATAGGCCACCTGAGTGCCCTATGTGCCCCCATTCCAGCAAAGCCGGTGCCTGGGAAGGAGTGCTCCCAGGACAGGACAACCTCTGTGCTACAAACAGGCCATCCTAAAGAACTGCGGCAGGGACTGNGCGGCAGGGACTGGGGCGGCCTCTGCTGGCTAGCATCAGTATTGCAGAATGCACTGAGGCCCTGAGAACCTACAAACCAGGCATGAGGCCAGCAATTGCCAAAGCACCTTCTGAGGCTTCCAGTCACCCTGAAGCTCCCCGAGACACTCCTCCTACCCGGGGCCAGCTTGTCACCTCGTTGAACCTCCTGGTGGCAGTCAGCCCTCAACTTGTCCGGTCCCTATCATTACAAAATGCTCTTGTGCAGACCACCTCATAGAGGTCTCCTTCTCTGAGAGGGAGTTGGACTGGTGAGCAAGCTGCAGACTGATTGGGGGCCCAGGCTAGCCTGTGGTCCAGAAGAGGCAGGAGCCCTGCACGAACTGGGACTCCATTGGACCCAGCCATCAGCATCCTAGAACCCCTACATTATTACATAATATGGTGAAAATCTGCAGTGCCAGAACGCTAGCTCCTTGAACAACCAAGGTCATGGACACAGAAGTGAATAAATAGCAAGGATTTTCCTGGTGCAAACAGGGCGGTATCATAGCCTCTTTGCCCATCTGGTGACCGATCAAGAGATTGGGAAGGTAAAGGTGTTTGCGACCATGCTTGCTGACTTGAATCTAATCCCGGGACTCACACGATCGAAGAAAGAACCATCTCTCACAAGTTATCCTCTGGATGCCATATGTGCACTGTAGCAACATCCTGGCACACACTACAAATGTAAAATATGCCCATCTGCAGCCAGAGGCAGGGGGATCATGAGTACAAGGTCAGCCTGGCCTTGTAACAAAAAAGGAGAGAAATTTCACCTTCAGAGAAAACATACAGACCTATCAGTGTTCCCTAAACAATACAGTCTAACAACTATTTGCGTAGCATTTACATAGCATTGGGTATTCCAAAGCAATTGCAGATGGTGTAAAGTTTACCTTTCTCCTCCAGGGTGCATACATAGGTTGAACATTAACATACATAGGTTGAGTTTAAGAACTAGGGCTAGGGATATGAGTCCACTGGTGAAGTGCTGGGCTAGCATGCACAAAGGCCTGGGTTCTACCCCTAGCAATGCATAAACCAGACATGATGGCGTGTACCTGTGAACCCAGGCCTAGGGAAGTGGACACAGGAGGCTGGCTGTGTCCAAGGGCATTCTGAGCTACACAAACAAGGTTTGTTTTTGTTTTTTGTTTTTTTCAAGACAGGGTTTCTCTGTAGCTTTGGGGTCTGTCCTGAAACTCACTCTTGTAGACCAGGCTGCCCTCAAACTCACAGAGATCTACCTGCTTCTGCCTCCCGAGTGCTGGGATTAAAAGCATGTGCAACCACTGCCTGGCTCTACACACCAAGTTTGAGGCCAGCCTGGGCTACAGGAGATTTTGTTTCAAAAAGAAAAATAAGCTGTAAGTGATGACCATTGTTGAACACCGTGATTTTGGCATCCACAGGGGTCCTAGAATTAGTCTCCATAGAGACCAAGGAATCACTGTACTATTGTACAAAACACTGTTTATTACCTCAAGACTGTGAGGAAGATGTCAGGAAAGATCCAGAATATTCATGCACACATGCCTGCATGTGTATATACTGCTGTATGTGTGTGTGTGTGTGCGCGCACACACACACACACACACACACACACACACACACACACACACACTTCTATTCACACAAAGTTTAGATGTAAAAGTCAGGAGTGAGCTTCTCTCAAGTGTAGGACTGGAGAAGTACCCCGAAGAACTTGGGTGGCTATTATATATACATCTGTGTGCACAGACAGAAAGCCCCGTCCACTTGGAATCTCAAAGGGCACATAATCTAAATCTACCTAGATTTACTTTCCTTCCATCCTGAAACTTCTGAATGAGCTCAGGGGAGCCCATGAACGGCTTGGTTAGCACTGCCCCCTGGTGGAGACAAGAGGGAGTGTGGGAAATCCTGTCCAAGATTCGAAAGGTTCCCAGGCACCGGGTCTCAGTCACCAGCTCAACTTGTCCCATGGGCATTCTAACAACTCTGAGGGGCCACTGAGTCCTCCGAGTCAATAGGTGATGTCCCCAGGCATGTGTCAGTCAGCTGTTACTGGCAGTAGGGTCCAGAAGTGGTAGACCAGAGCTTGCTGACACAGTAGCCAGCCGCAGGGCTAGAGAAAGGCTCAGCAGGGCAGAACACTTACTGCTTTTGCAGAGGACCAGGGTTCGTTCTCAGCACCCCTAGGGCAGCTCACTACCATCTGTAACTCCAATTCTAGGAGATCCAGCACCCTCTTCTGGCCTCCCTGGGTACCAAGGACACAGACATGCATGCAAGCAAAACGTTCATATGTGTAAAATTAAAAAATAATCTTTATTTTAAAAAGTAGCCAACTGTTTGTGAGGCCATGCAGGTGTTCCTCTTTCCACAACCCGAGAGAGAGAGAGAGAGAGAGAGAGAGACTTGTAAGGCACCTACCGTGCCCCAAGCGTTGTCTTAATTCTGAGTAACCAAAGATTAAGTAAAACTCAATTATTGTCCATTACCCACTCAGGTAAGTCTTGATATTTAGGTAAGTACTACAGAATGATCACACTGAGGGCCATGAGGTTGTTATCTCCAGGGAATGGGTGGTGTGGTGGCTTGAACAAGACGGCCTCCACAGGCTCATAGGTTTGAAACTTGGTCCCTAGTTCATGGTGCAGCTGTTTGGGGAAGGATTAGGAGGTGTGGGCTATGGAGAAAGCATAGCCATGCTGAAGGAGGTGTGTCACTGGGGGTGGGCTTGAAGGTTTTAAACCCCACCCCCCGCCACATCATTTCAGTTAGCTCTCTTTCTCTCCTCCTGCCTCTGACTTGTAGATAAGATATGAGCCTCAGCTACTGCTCCTGCACCATGCCTGCCTGCTGCAAGCTCCCCTCCATGATGGTCATAGACTCACCCTCCGCAATTGTAAGCAATTAAATGCTTTCCTTGGTCGGGATGTCGACATCTTCACAGTAATACATGAGTGACTAAGACAGGTGGTGGAAGTTTAGGGGTGGAACGGGTATAAAATTGATCCATGAAGGAGACTTAGGGTCTCAACAAGAAGAAACAAAAGAAAGGTATTCTGGAAAGAAGAGAAAGCATGTGCCAAGTCACAGAAACACAGCCATGCCTGGGGCCGCATTCCTGTCTGTTGGGATTGGCAGTGCTTGCATAGAATAAGCTGAAAGAATAAAATTTTTTAAATACTCATTTATTTTTCACATAAAATAAGTTGAAAGCAATCATCTAGGTAGCAGCAAGAGCTACAGTCTTGGAGGTGCTGGACTACCTTCCGCTACAGCTTCCGTGAGCTTTCCCCATGTTGGTCACTTTGTGAGCCAAAAGAACTGCTGGCCTTTGCCCATTGCCAAACCTCTTGTTGGCCATTGCCTCCATTGCCTCAACCATGAATCCTTAGACACCGCATCCACCATAGCAGAGCTAGGAGGGACCTAAAGCTTTTCCAATAGGAACAGCTTTTAGATGCACCAAAACCTCCTAACAGTGCCCCCTGGAAGCATGTCTTTAGCACATGAATCAGTGGGGGACAGGTGGGGACCAAACTATAGCCAGAGAAATAATTAGACTTATTGGAAACAGCTTTGCATAGTACTAGAAGCCATAAAACAGTAAATAAAATTTTGTTCGCTTGTTTATTTTTCGACGGGGTTTCTTTAGGTAGCCCTGGCTGGCCTGGAGATCAGGCTGGCCTTGAGCTGACAGAGATCCTACAGCTTCTGCCTCACAAGTGCTGGGATTAAAAGTGAGCACCACCACATCCAGATGTGTGTGTGTGTGTGTGTGTGTGTGTGTGTGTGTGAAGGCTAAAATAAACTTCCTGGTGTCACTCTAGAAGTTTGACTGAACTGGATTTCCTTCTTCTTGCCTCCCTTGGTTTTCTCCCAGTCTTAGCAGAGACCCCACACACACACACAAGGACGTCAACATCATCCCTGGCTACACAGTGAGGTTGAGGCTAGCCCTCAGCTACATAAAACCCTGTCTCAAAAATTGAAAATAAAACAAAACTTTTTTAATTTCAATAAAATTTAGGAAGGCTGGCCACAGTCTCTACTTGCAGTTCTCAAACGAGAGACTAAAGCAAGAGGGTGGTAAGTTTAAGGCCAGCCTAGGCTACATAGAAAGGTCTATCTCAAAAACCAGAGACAAATAAAAGAAGGAAGGGGGGGAGATACCTACCGACAAAATTAAGGTCTATCATTCAAGAGCCTCAATAAAAAAAAAAATGGCTGTGGCTTCTGCGACTGTAAGAAGGAAACCAGACTCAGAAAATGTGCAGTGGTGCACGTCCCCAGTTGTCCCCAGTTACCTTTTCCTGCCACAAATCACCCCAAAGTTAATCAAGTAAAAGACCAATGATTTTATCTTTTATTTAAATGAATTAAATGCATTATTGTTACTTTTGTTATTATGTGGGGTTTTGGTTTTCTGAGACAGGTCTCATGTAGCCCAGGCTGGCCTCAAACTTGCTATGTATGTAGCTGAAGACAGCTTTGAACTCTTGATCCTCCTGCCTCTGCCTCCCAAGTGCTGGGATTACAGGCGTATGTTCCCCCTGCCTGACTTAATCATGTCTCTGTCACTCAAACTCCATGGGAACTCATTATGTGGCCCAGACTGGCCTCCAGCTCTTCGTGTCCTGCCTCAGTCTCCCGAACACAGGGATTACATTGTGCCTGGCATTCAACCATCTTATTGTAGTCTTAGCATCTGTGGGTCAGGAAATTTCCCAAGCTATGCCAGGGGAGGCTGAACTTTGTCTTCTGATGTTTGGGGCCTCTGCTGCAGTCTTGAGTTGCTGGGGTCTGGAAGCATATGAAGGTTTCTTCATCCACACTCCTAGCGCCTGAAATTTGATCTGAAAGACCATGCTTAATGGAGACTGGTGGCAAATGGCCTGTGCACCGGGAGTATCCAAAATGAGAGTTCTAAGAAATCAGGGACAGCCACACAGCCTCAGAAGTGACACAGTGCCCCTTCCACCACATCCGCTGACTCAAATGAGTCACTATGGTTAGCCCAGATACTGGAGAGGAATTAGACTCTGTCTTCATGGGCAGTACCAAGGTCATATTGCCTGTGGGATGGGAGATGCCATCATCTCTACCTTGGGGTAAACGACAGCTGGCCACAGTTAACAAAATAGCCGACAATGTTTAAGTGTAAAAAGTCATTGATTTTTATCAACGGTGATCCTAAATAATTTACTATGGTAAAATCAAATTGAAACACGGTATTAGATGACGATGTATAAACGTGGGAGGAGGTAATGGGAGCTGAAGCTTTTAAGACCCTTGCCATTGCTTGGGAGGTACACAAAGGAAATTGATCAGTTTTATCTCTCAGTCAGATTTGCACGACAGAAATATAACTTAACCACTGAAAGAATCAACAGCAGGAGAAGAGGCAGGGCTGATGCTGAGCCTCACCCCCACACGAAGCTCTCATGGCATGCTCACTTTAATCCAGAGGGCTCAGGAGAGTCAGCCCTCTGTAACCTGAGCGTCTAGACCTGCAGTCAACCAGCTGCATATACAGAATATTCTAGAAAAGCAAAACTACTGCCACAGCACAGGTTCTCTTCCTGTCACTTTCCCACAGTCAATGAAGTATGTGAATGATTTGCAGGCTGGAGAGCTCTCTCAGTGGTTAAGAGCCCTGGCTGCTCCTGCAGAGGACCTGGGCTTGGTTCCCAAAACCCAAGCAGTGGCTCACAACTTTCTGGAACTCAGTTGTGGTTCCAGGAAATCCAGTGCACTCTTCTGGCCTCTGCAGGCACCGTAAGCACATGGTGCACAGGCATACATGCAGACAAAACATTCAAAAGAACTTTTATAGAATGGTTTTCCAGAGCATTGACATTGCACTAGGTATAATAAGCCCTCTGAAAATGGTTTACAATAGACAGGATGTGGGCTAGGGAGATGGCTCAGTGGGTTAGCACTTGCCACATGGCTGGCTAGCTTTACGTCAACTTGATACAAGCTAGAGTCATCTGAGAGGAGGGAGCCTCAGTTGAGAATGCCTCCATCAGATCCAGCTGTAGGCAAGCAAGCCTATAAGGCATTTTCTTTTCTTTCTTTTTTCAAGCTTTCTTTTTATTTATTCTTGTGTCTTTCCCATCATGCATCCCAACCCAGCCCATCTCCTGTGCCCTCGCATCTGCCTTCTATCCCTGCCACTTCCCCCCCAAAACAAAACAAAACAAAATAAAATGTAAGAGAAAAGTGGGGGGAGGAAGAAAGGGGAAACCTCAGCACGGAAGCTGTAGTGTGAGACAATAGAGTCACGCAGTAACCCCTTTATCCATACATCTTTACATGCGGTGGTTCATTGCAAACAATCGCTGATCTGACTCTGCCCCAGTCTCTGTGATACCACTGGAACACTTCCTGCACATTGCCTTGCTGCCCTGTGTCATAGCGATGCTGAAGCCCTGGGTCTTCAGGACTACCCCCCCCGCCCCTCTGTGTTCCAGCAGATCACAGATGGGGTGGATGTTGGGGTGGGCCAACACTTAACCCTGGTTCTGGGCCTGGGTAATTGCAGGGTTGGTGAGGCTACCAGCTCTCACCCATCTTCACCACCAACCAGCATTGCCCTGTCTAGTTCACCCCTTGCATCATGAGCAAGGGGCGGGGCCAGTTCTCCCACACCTACACCTTCAGGGTGTGCTCTACTGTGCTGCCCAGGTGAGGTATAGGGCCCACTCTCTGAGTACGGCAGCTGGTGAGGGACAGTTCTCTAGCTTTTATGACCTCAGGGCCAGCACCCCCACCCACCTCAGGAGTTGATGGGGGTCATCTCTCCCCGCACCTGCTGCCACAGAACAGATGAGTAATAGGCACAGCTCTCCCATGCTCACAACTTTGGAGCTGGCTCCCCTACACCACCACCATAAGGGTCAGCTCTACTGTGCTGCCCAGGCAAGGTGCAGGGTCCACTTTCTTAAGCAACAGGGAGGGTCGGCTCCCTCACCCACCACAGGTGGTTGGGGCAAGAGAGGGGAAAGGAATCTTTCTTTCAGTTGGGCATTTTCTTAATTAGTGATTGATAGAAGAGGGTCTGGCCCATAATGGGTGCGACCACCCCAGGACTGATAGTCCTGGGTTCTATAAGGAAGCAGGCTGGGCAAGCCAGTAAGCAGTACCCCTCCATGGTCTCTGCATTAGCTCCTGCCTCCAGGTTCCTACCCACTTTGAGTTCTTGCGTTGGCTTCTCTCAATGGATGGTGACTAAGAATATGTTAGCCAAATAAACCCTTTCCTCCCCAAGTTGCTTTTGGTCATGGTGCTTCATCACAGCAATTAGCCACCCTGACTATGACATCACGCACTGTGAGAACCTGAGTTTGCGTTCTCAGAAACCACAATAAAGTTGGTTGTGGCAGGGCACACATCTGTGATCCCAGTCACCTGTGGCAAGATGGGAAGCAGAAACAGCAACAGCAATAGCCTGTGCCAGCTAGCCTAGACTGTGCATCAGTGATGGAGATGTCTCAATCAAGAGAGAAGACCAGGACTGACACCAGAGTGTCCTTTGACCTCTGCACTCACACACAAATACCCATATGCACACACACACACACACACACACACACACCTTATACTCACACAAAAATGTTTTTTAGATGAGTACACAGTACACAGAATGTACATATGCGGTGCCCTCTAAGGGATTTGAACTTCCATGGACTTGCTGCCTTAAGGGGCTCTGAGTCTCTCCTGTCAGTGTTCCTCACGGACACTGAAATACTGTATTTCAGTATTTCAACTATATTTCCATTTTACAGATAACAAACTAGAGGCCTGGAGAATCGAATGACAGGCCTTGGTACTCTGTTGCTGAAGAGGAGATTGTGCTTCTGACTATGACCTAGCAGGTGTGTATGTGTGTGGGGTGGGTGCACATGTCCAGGCTAGGAGACTGAGCATCACACTCTCCATCTATGGCTGCCTCCTCCCCCATCACAGCCAGCAGGAACCTGGGTTTGATTCCCATCATCCGCATGGAAGCTTACAGCCATCCCTAACTTGGTGTCTCCCGAGATCCCCACTTGAGAGCAGCCTTTCAGCCTCTTAACCTAGGTCAATCCAGGGACTAGACAGGAAAAGCTCCCTGAGCCTAGAGGGAGCGCAAGCTTACTCGGGAGCTGAGAAGGAGAAATACTTAAGCTTGGGAATTTAAGATGAGCCTGGGCAGCACAGCAAATCGCCATCTCAAAAAGAAAAATGAAGGAGAAAGAGAAAGAGGCAAGGAGAGAGGAAAGAAGGAAAGAAGGGAGGGAAGAAGGGAGGGAGGGAGGGA
>LOEQ01002670.1:40071-53179 GCA_001685075.1 Bramus lutescens | reverse complement strand
GGCTGGTTCTGGATCCTCAGACTCATGTCCAGCTGTCCTCAAGGCTGGCTCTTGATAGGACTCCCCCTCCCCAAACTGCCCACTGGAGCAAGCCCAAGGAGGAGAATGCCAGGCAGCCGGCTTCTGGGCCACGGAGTGGACTGACCGCTTCAAAGGCTCTTTGTTTCCTCTCCAGCTTGAGCTAAGAGAAACTTAAGCCAACAACCTCAGGCAAGGGGGTGGGGCTGTGTCTGCTGGTTGTTATTGAGGTTGCTGTTGCCATTATTGTTGTGACTGACGTGGTGTTCCCAGTCAGTGAGTTTTCATGAAAGGAAGTGTCACTTCCTTCCCATCACAGGGACGGTGATTGGGGTAGGCAAATGAAAGAGAGAAGGAAAGTGGTACCCAGACCTAACAAGCTTCTCAGCTCCAGGGAGGTGTGTGGCCTTGAACACTCTCTGAGCATCAGAGTTCTCAGAGCAAGTAGACTCATCATCCCACAGACTTAGGTCAGTCTTTCAGGAGCACCCTAGGGAGAATCAGATGCCACGGGGGACAGGCAGGTATCACCAAGGATGTGTGCACACTTGCAACTGTGATTTTTAGGGGAAGCCTGCATGCATGCTTTCTTCGGTTTAGAATATTGGGCATTGAGCCTAGCACCCCCATTATAGAGACGAGGGAGCTACAGAAGCAGTGATGGAGGTGAGAAAAGACGTGCCCAGCGTGGCATGGTGCTGCATGCCTGTAGTCCAACACTGGGAAAGCTAATCCAGAAAACTGTAGGTTCGAGGCCAGTCTGGGTCACATAGGGAGACCTTATCCAAAGCAAACAAATAAACAAGTCAAGAGGCATCCCTGGGGCACTAGAGTCCCCACCCTCCATCCTGCACAGTTTCAGCTGATCTCAGCTCACTGGCTGGCAGGGCAAGGGGCAGGCTTACAGGGAGGGGCCTCTCCTTTTCCCTTCATCTATCCCATTGCCTCACTGATTCCTCCTCAGGGTGCCCCTCGCCACTTCCATCTTCCCCTCTTTTACACAGAGCCTTTGTCTACTGAGACAGCAGTTCCCACTTCTTCAGGGACCCTCAGTTGTGTCGAGTGGTTTTCCTTCCTTAAAGGCTATAAAGTGGTACCCTGGGTTGCAATGATGGGGCCCTGGGAGACTCCGAGGCCAGGCACATTGATTCACATGGAACTTCTGCCACTTCCTATTCTGGGCTTGGTTAGCTCAGTTGTCCATACTGACCTGTTCTTATTAGTGAAGTGCGGCTGCACAGAGCCACTCAGGCAATGTGGGTTAGTCTCCACCCTCTGAGCTTAGATGAGAAAGCTGAAGGTCTCTCTGCCTATTTACAAAGCTCTAGATTTTAGGGTTCAGGGTCTTGGAGCAATCTGACTTCTGTGGTTTGGAATCTCGGCTTTGCCACTGGAAAGGTGTGTGACCCTGAGGCAAGTTGTCCAACCTTGCTGAGCCTCAGGCGTGACATCCATTCAAAGGAGGAAGATTCAGTCAAGCTTGTATTAGATGCCTAGCCCCAGACAGCCCAGAAGAGATTAGCTTTGGTGGAGCCACTGCTAGCACAGAAAGGGAAATGGGGAGTGGCTTGAAAACACACCGACTTTGGCAAGCTTGCTCTGATTGGAAAGAGAGGCTAAAGCTGGGCCTGTAGCTTAGAGTCTAGGGGCCGAGCTGCCTCAGACATCTTTGGAATTGACCAGAAGTCAGTCAAACCCAGGAAGGACTGGAGCAGCCCTCCTGTTGCATCCTTTACCACCTGCCTGGTGCCTAGAAAGGGACCCTGTCACCCTCTGATGGCTTAGCCTCCCCAGGCTCTTGTGTGGACAATGGAGTAAGGAACCCCAAGGTGCTGTGGGGTGAATCCCTGCCTGCCATTCAAACCATAAAATTATTTTCTTTGCTACTTCCTAACTAATTTTGCTACTGCTATAAATGGTGATGTAAATTCCTGATGTGCAGGATTATCTGATATACGACCCCTGTGAAAGGATCATTTGACCCCCAACAGGGTCGCGACCCTAGGTTGAGAACCATTGCTTTAGCGACTGTGCCTACATCATCCTAAATCTCAGATGGAGTGTTCTTCAAAGAGGAAGGTCGAAGGGGGGGGCTTGACCTCTATGTAGTGAACTCTGTTGTAAGACCCCCAAAATTGAAACCACACATGGATGCTAGCACTCCACCGTGAGAGGAACAGAATAGAAAGTCCAGGAATGACCCTGGATATGCTTCTGTCAAGTGGGAGGTTGGGGGGAAAGTAACATTTCGTTTACTGCAGAGGGCGTCCCTCCACCAGCACTGGCAAACACCTGGCCAGCGGAGGAAGACATTGATAGACGCCGACCTCACACCCCACACTCCACACCAGAAGAGAGTTTAGACGTGCTACAAGGACCCATCCATCCCCGTTATCATTATCATCTCAGGGATGGAAAGAATCCTGCCTGAGTGATGTGGTGGAAAGCAGACTGTGCTTTTAAAATATCGATCTTCTTTCTCTACTCACAAGGAGGAGGACATCGAGGCACTGGCCAGGAAGGGATCTCACCCATGAGCTCTGAGGTAGCCGAAGACTTGGGTTGTGGTGGCAGCAGTCAAACAGGGAGAGGTGGGTTTCTCCTGTCTTACAGGCCGGGTGATCCTGGGCCACCAGTCCCTTCCCACCCCCTGTAGAGTGAGAGGTGGGACCCAGCCTGCTGCTCCATGTTTGGGTCTCTTATTAGGAGGTTCAGGAGCCAGGCAGGCTGGGGCATTGTCTACTCCTGTGGCTGAGGGTTTCACAGAAGAACCTTTCCTACAAATGTGTTACCTGGACCCCGTACCTATAAATGATTGGGGGAATGAGGAGTTAGGACTGCTAGGGACAGGACAAAGGCAACCCTGCCCCCTCATCTAAAGCTGCAGAGGTCAGGGCCCAGAAGGTCCTGCCAGGGACAAAGAGAATGGTAGACCTGGCCAGGAAAGAATGCACACCAAGTTCATTTGGGGACTCAGGACACGGTGATAAAGAACGTATTTCCCTTTGTGGCTCAAGGTGGGAGCTCTGATCCCTCGTCCATTTGGGGCCAAACAGCTTGGATTAGCAAGTTCCTTTCCAGTTAACCTGAGTGCCCTACTCCAGGAGATTTTCCCTGAGTGAGCATATAGATCCCGGAACTGAACACAGAATCAGGACTAGAGATCACCTGCCTGGCGGCTGTTCAACTGCAACCCCCGGGATCCCTGGGAGCTTCCCATTCGGATGAAGCTCCACTCAGGCCCATAAGCATCCATCTTTGAAGTGGGGTGGGGGGTTGTCACGGTCCAACGGTGTTATTTTTTTGAGATCTAGGGACTGTGTCATGCTAACTCTTTAGCAGCTAGAAGCCCAGGTCACACTAAGGGATAGATGGAGAGTCCCTGCTGCTGCTGCCAGAATCTGAGGAGCAACTGGAAGGGAGATAGGAGCGTGCAGAGGCCTCAGGCTGGAGGCAGACTGGAGCAAGATAAGTTTCTGGTTCCTAGATTTGGGACTCACCCAGAGGTGGCAGAGTCACAAAAGCAAAGCCTGAAGCACGGAGTTTCAGGGAATGTGGTAGAATGGTGGGGGGGGGCAGTTGTCAGTTCCTGAGATTTCTGGAGACTGACCATGAATCTGAGACAGCACCCAAGTCTCTTTGGACTCTAGCGAGAGTTAGGATGAGCATCTCTGTGAGCTTATTTGGACACTCCATGTGGACTTTGCCAATGGTGACGATAATCACAGCAAGCCATCGAACCCAATGGTCAGACAGTTCTGGTGCCTAAGCTGAACTGCTGAGCCTCATGACCTCTCTGACTTCAGTTTCTCCCTCTTTAAAATGGGATCCCTGCCGCGACTAAACAAGGGAATGTACTGGCAAAGCCAGGTACCCAGAGGCAAGGACTCATACAATGTGAGCAGACACAGGCATGTGTGTCTGTGCTGTGTGAACACTGGCAATGGGAGGGCCTTTCAGGACCTGAGCGTCCTAACACAACTCCTCTAGGTCATGTGGCTGTGGGACAGTGTCCGCAAGGAGATTCTTTTCTGCCTGTGTTGATAGGAAAATCTCACAGCCTCCAGCAATGAGGGGTCTTGGAGCTGGAGCAAACCAAGAGTTGGTCCTATTGTACCAAATTGGTGAAAAGAAAAGGGAAAGTTGCCAGATCGCACCTGTAATCACTTTATAGGTAGAGACAGATGCTCAGAGCTTGTCTGGGATACACTGCGAGGCTATTTCCAAACCCCTTGTGCTTGAAAACATAATGAAATGTGTGAAATGCCACAGTAAATCTATTTCTTTGTATGTCAACCCCACCCCAAAAATGATTTTAAAACGTGCCTGTGTAGAATGTACAAGCCCTAGGCTCCATCCTCGAAACCACAAAAGAACAGATTAGCAGATGTGAGTTTCTAGGCCAGGTGTGCTGGTGCATGCCTTTAATTGCAGCATCAGAGAGACGGAAGCAGAAGGACCAGGAGTTCAAGATCATTCTTGGCTACCTAGGAAAATGCAGTCCGGGCTACATAAGACTCTGTCTCATAAAATGGGAGCAAAACAAGTTTCCTTTTAGTTGGACATGGTAGCACATGCCTGTAACCCTATCCTTCAGGAGGCAGAGGCAGGGGGATTCCTGCATGATTTAAGACAGCCAGGCTACACTGTGAGACACTGTCTCAATTAATTAAAAAGATTTGGTTCCAGATCTGATGCCAACCCAGCACTTCACCTGAGGCAATTTGGGTTGATATTTTTGCAGTGGCCAATCTGTGACATGTTTATAACCTCCTGACCAGACCAGAGCTGCACTAAACATATGTGCAGATGGCTTCTCTCAGGCCATCGTCACAGTCTTGAATCTCTGCCCTTCTTACCTGGCACATGTCTCGAATGGGGCCAGAGGACTCACAAGGTGTGGGCAGTCACAGGTCAGTCATACTGGACAAGAAAGGGAAGGATTTGAGTGCTGCAGTTAGCCAGGCCTGGGAAAGGCCAAGCAGAGGAAGGGATCATAGCTGATGTGAACAGTCATCACGAGCCTTGCAAGTGAGGGCAGCCTGGAGCCTAAGGGCTTACACAAGGGCAACTGGCCATGGGAGAGACTCATGGATGAAGTCTTGACAGCATTCAGCTGAGCTACTGTAATGAGTTCTGCCTAAAGATGGGCAGGACTGAGAGAGAGGATGTCCTCAAAACATATCTACCCACATTCCTCGGACTTGATCCTGGACAATAATGGTGAAGCTGAGGGTTTCCTGCTGAGATGTGGGGGCATGGCTAGACTAGATGAAAGGAAAGGGGGTGGCTGCTGAGCCAGGGTGTGTGTGTGTGTGTGTGTTGTTTAGAGGAACAGCTCATGTGTCATAGCCGATACTGGCCAATAGAGGGCACTCTAAAAGGACTATGAGCACCCACCCCTTCCAAGGCTGAAGGGAGGGGACCAGTCTTAGCCCATGTTCCTCCTACCTGCATCTCACCTGCTCTCTCCTCATCCCTTCCTCTCTCCCAGCAGCACCTCCTGCCAAGGGGACGAGGGAGCAGTCAGAAGAGGGTGACCCCCTAGAGCTCCCTGTGTCCCCCAAGCCTGATGAGGAGCAGAGCAGCAGCCAGAGCCCCATCCAGCTAGAGGTGAGTTGGACAAACCCTAGACCTCTTCTCTGCTGTGCTCAGCCTCTAAGGAACCTGAGACACCCTGAGCTCGGAGAGGGAGAGAGGCCTCTGCCTCATGCTGCGGAGTTGAGGGGCCCCACGTTGGAAGATACAGGATCTGGGCACTAGGCAAGGCAGAACCTCACCCAGAATTCTGCAAATCAAACAACCCGGACTCTGATCAGAAAGCAGGACAAACACGAGTCTGCGATGTTCAAAAAAAGATTCCGAAACCAGGTGATGCTGGGGCACGCCTTTAATCCTAGGACTTGGTAGGCAGAGGCAGGCAGATCTCTGTGAGTTCAAAGGCCAGCCTGGTCTACAGAGCAAGCTCCTGGACAGCCAGGGCTATGGAGAGAAACCCTTGACCTGAGCCTAGGCACTAAGCTCACAGTTGTACCCAGGACGGGAGGCTGGGTGCTCCCAGGCAGCCTAGGGTTGGGACCTTCAAATGGCAGTGGTTCCCAGTGTCCAGCTGTCCATCAATTGGGTCCATCCATGCCTCCTGCTCTCTCCCCAGGACTCTCCTGAGGCCGGCAAGGAGCGGGAGGAAGAACAGGCCTTCCTGGTCAGCCTCTACAAGTTCATGAAGGAGCGACACACGCCCATCGAGAGGGTCCCCCATCTTGGCTTCAAGCAGAGTATGTTCCAAGGGGAGGTAGATTTAAGGGGGCAGCCAGGGGACAACAGGCAAGGCACCTCAGCTCCAGGTGACCCTGGATGCCTCCAGCCTCCAGGGGTTGCCTGTGAGAAGGATGCCTCCCTGAAGGCCAAGGGGTGGAGTTGGGTGCCCATCCTCTCCTCTTAACCATCAGGCCAGCCTGCCCCATCCATCACAGTGGTCTTTCATCATCTGGGAGTGTGTGGGTGGCAGCACCTGACAGCCTGTCTTGCCTCTTCCCTTCAGTTAACCTGTGGAAGATCTACAAGGCAGTGGAGAAGCTGGGGGCCTATGAGCTGGTAAGGAAAGGTTCTCAGCCATAGAGGAGCTGGGGAGCAGGGTGGTCAGCAGGGCTTCCTAGCCTGTAGATGTGAGGAAGATCAGAATTCCCAGGTCCAGCCCAAGTGCTGTGGGAGGAGGGACTTGGTGCTTTTCATCTCAAAGCAGGTTTCTTCCCACCCCCATCTAGTCCACCTTCCTTACTCCAAAATTCCCTTTGCCTAGCAGTCAGGTAGCTCTTGGGAAGGAGAGCTGGTGAACACCAGCAACCCTCTCCAGCATCCTGCTCGTGGCTCTCGCCCCCTCCCTGCACGGGGAACCTGGAACAGAGAGGGTCCCATTGGTCCATCTTCTCTGGTGTCTTGCAGGTGACCGGCCGCCGACTCTGGAAGAACGTGTATGATGAGCTGGGGGGCAGTCCAGGCAGCACTAGCGCGGCCACATGCACACGCCGTCACTACGAGAGGTACGGGGAGCCCAGAGGGTGCTGCACACCTCTGCCTTCCCCCTTAGGGAGTCTTAGCAGATGCGCGCTGGGAGTGAGGTGCAAAGACGGTATATAGACAGATAGATATGCTGCTGTACATATGTGCCACAAGCATGTCCTTGTCAGGGTCAGGATCTGTTCTGTGCACTGGCAGGGAGGAGCGGGCAGCTTTGGAGACAGCAGGAGCTCTGGTGGGGAGGAGTCAGAGGGGCTTAAGGACACACTGGCTCTTCCCCAGGCTGGTCCTCCCATATGTGCGGCACCTGAAGGGGGAAGAGGACAAACCACTGCCCCCGACCAAGCCCAGGAAGCAGTACAAGATGGCCAAGGAGCTGAGGGGGGACGATGGGACCACGGAGAAGCCAAAGAAGGCCAAAGACGCAGAGAGGCAGGTGGACCAGGTAAGCGCCGAGCATGGTGAGGGTGTTTTCACAGCCCCAATGCCTACTCTGGCCATGGCTGCTGACTCCTGCTTGGAATGCCAGGAACCTGCTTCAGGGCCGGAGCTGGCTGAACTTTGGGTTCCCTGAAGACCAGCTGACACCTGCTCACACACATGACACTATGCTGGGATTGCTGGGATACTAGGCTGTATCTACTTGGCATGGGGCACCTTGGAAAACTTTTGACCCAAGGTGTTGCTGAGGGCTAAGGTGTTGCCTGCTACCTCCAGATCTCCAGGTTAGAAGCACAATCCTGCACCCGACTCTAAGCCAAAGCCTTCTCTTATTCCAGACCACACCGGGAAAGACCAAATCAGATGCCACTGGTCTGACGCAGCCTCCTAGCCAGGGACCCTCAAGGGATAGCACAGAACAGCTAGGCCCAACATCTGGGCCCTCTTTGCCATTCATGGGTGCTAGCGGCTGTCCGGAGGCCTACAAGCGGCTCTTGTCCAACTTTTACAGCAAAGGGGCACATGGTATCATGTCACCACTGGCCAAAAAGAAACTCCTGGCCCAGGTCAGCAAGGCAGAAGCCTTGCAGTGCCAAGAAGAGGGTTGTTGTCATGGAGCAAGGAGCCCAAGCAAAGACCTTCAAGAAAGTCCCCAGAACCTAAGAGGGCCGGCTGACAACTCTGAACACCAGCAAAACCCTCAGGAAGGATTGCTGCCCCCTAGTGGCAGCACCAAGGAGGAGGTGAAGGAGGGACCCCGCCCCATAGCCCCTACTTTCTCAGGATGTTTTCATGCCTACCCAACTGAAGTGCTGAAGCCTGTCAGCCAGCACCCCAGGGACTTCTTCTCTGGCCTTAAAGACAGGATACTGTTGGAACGGCCTGGTAAAGAGGAAGGGCTGTCAACCAAAGAGCCCCAGCTGGTGTGGGGCGGGGATGCCAACCGCCCCTCTGCATTCCATAAAGGCAGCTCCAGAAA
The DNA here is from genome assembly GCA_001685075.1 of Bramus lutescens. NCBI lineage: Eukaryota > Metazoa > Chordata > Mammalia > Rodentia > Cricetidae > Bramus > Bramus lutescens. The sequence continues at coordinate 44,724 of LOEQ01002670.1, read as the reverse complement.
AGGAGGCTTCTACCCCAAGCCCAAAGCCTGCTGGGTGTCCCCCATGGCCAAGGTTCCTGCGGAGAGCCCTGGAGCCCCACCTCTCCTCCCCAGTAGCCCAGGCCTTAGCAACAAGCGCAACTTGGAAGAAGAGGGCTTTGCTCATGGTGGCAAGAAACTGAGGGCAGTGTCTCCCTTTCTGAAGGAGGTGGATGCCAAGGAGTGTGGGGGCAAGCCTGCGGCACCTGGCGTGGCTGTATCCTGTGTACTGGGCCCAGCCCTGGGGCCCTCTCCTCCAGAGGCCTACAGGGGCACCATGCTGCAGTATCCTCTGAACTTTGCCAGTAGCCCAGACCCTCTGAAGGGCCATGCCACACTCCCCTTCAGTCCCCTGGTCATCCCAGCTTTCCCAGCCCATCTCCTGGCTACGACAGGCCCCTCACCCATGGCTACCAGCCTGATGCATTTCCCCCCCACGTCCTATGATACTATCCTCTGCAACAGACTGGGCCCAGCTTCATCTGCCTGGCATATGCCACCCGTCACAACCTATGCAGCGCCTCACTTCTTCCACCTCAACACCAGGCTGTAGGTTGGAGCCTCTTGTGCCATGCTGTGAGGATCCAGTGGGTCCTCAAGAGGGCAGGTGCTGCTGGGAACCTCAGACCAGAGCCCACTGCCTGGAAGTCGATGTCCCCCGCCCACTGGCACAGATAGGGGGTGTCAGTAGGCTTGTCTCAACAAATCAGCCTGAGCCCAAAGCCCGGGGACCAAGTTGTGATAAAATCACAAAAGTACCTGAGCTAGAAGTATTCTCTCTCCACAGAGGCCAGGAGGACTGAAAGGCTAAGGAGCTAGATAGCAGCTCAAGGCATCAAGGTTGGCCATGCAAAGTCCAATCAAAAAACACTGGTGTGATTGCACCCAGCCCTGAGGTGTACAGCATTGGGCTTTTGCAAGGGGAGGTGAGGCAGGAGCAAGCTTGTGGATGCAGTCACCCATGTGGGAGCAAAGATGAAATGATGCCATTCTGGTCTGGATGTTACCACCCCACTGGAGGGCAGGCCCAGAGCAAACTCAGCCTCTTCTGCCCAGATGAACAGACAGGCTTGCTTTTGCTCCTGCTTCAGGGCACCTACATGGCTGTCAGGGTTGTCATGGTACAATGCCCAGAGCTCACTGGGGACTTGGGAGATTCCAGCCCTCCAGGCTGAGCCACAGACCCACTCCCAAGACGCCTATGCCCTGCACCTTTGAGCTAGCACTAGGAAGGGAGCTGCTTGCTTTAAGAGGTTCGTGCTGTGTTGTTCAGGTTAGTCTCAGACTCCTGGCCTACAGAATTCCTGCTGTGGCCTTCTCAGCAGCTGGGATACAGTGTGAAAGGAGGGAGGCTTCTGAGGGTACTAACACAAAACTCAAGTCATCTGTTCCGGTAGTGGGTCAACTCGTGAACCCGCTGCCTTGTGCTCCCTCCCGGTGACCTGCCGCCAACACACCCACGTTCCTGCTCTCCATACTGGATTTGGGGTGAGGGGCAGAGGGGCCCCATCTCTGCCTGGGAATCTGTTGCCAAGCCGCAGTAAGTTTCAGCTGTGTTTGATCCAGGGGCCCATAGAGAAACCCTGTGGTGTAGCACCCTCCTCCCTTAGAGATGGCTTGATCTGCCAGTCCCAAGGAGACTGTCAGTACAGCTTCATAACTGTTCCCGGGAAGGTAGTGCCACCAAGGCCCAGAGATGCCAGGGTGCCAGTGAACCAGGTCAGCAGGTGGCTACTGACCTGCATCACGGGAACGCATCCTGTTCCCAACCTCAGGCCATGGCTAGGAGGGCAAGATTTTATGGTCCCCTTAGTTCACAGGTGGCATGGCTAAGCCAGGCACAGGAAGTGTCATTGGGGACACCTGGTTTGGGGAAATGGTGGTCAGGGAAGGTAGCTGCCTGTGAGGGGAGCTGTAGCACAGGTGTCCTCCAGGACTGGGTAGCCATAGCGAGGAGGGGTGTCCAGTGATGTGCTCAAGCATCTTCCAGCTCACCCTCTTCCTTCTGGAGGCACTGAGGTGCTGGCCTGTGTATGCGGATGACTAGCCCTGAGCGCCTGGCTGCCCTACTGCCCCCATGTGCTGCGGACTGCGGTGGTGGCGCCCTCTGCAGGCACATCTGGAGAGGTAGAGGAGTGGATGGATTCCTGGGCTGGACTCTGCTACCTCTGCCTAAGCAAAGACACTAGAAATGAACACAAATCGGGCTTCTTGGACAACTTGGGAACTCTGCATTAAACACCCGCGTATTTGCCTCCTTCCCACTGTGAATGACAGAACTGAGCCCGGAGGTGACTCCAGACACCATGGTAGCTGATGGGGATGCATGCTGCACACATCTCCCCATGTTTGTACTTGTCCCCGACAGGCTGCCCTAGAGGACCCGCAGGCCAGCAGAAGTCTCAGTGTCTTGTGTTCAGTGTGTAATTTGTGTTCGGTGTCTACTTTCAAATCTTTCATGGCATTTGAGCTGCTAATGGTGGAAGGAGGCAGAGGCCACCCTGGAATTGGTACTGATCCCACCCCTACCTGTCCATGGTCCCAGCTCCTTTTCCTGGTATCAGCTTAAGTGTGATGAGTTAGGCATTCGGCAGGCAATACCTTTGTTTGCTCTGGGGGCTGACGTTTGCTGCCCCTTTAACTGTCTTGGGTGTTCAACTTGGTGGCATTAAATGTGCATTACCCACACTGGCCTGGTGACATCAACAGAGTTTTAAACAGTGGCCCAGAGTTTTCTCTAGAAGACCTTGAGAATGGCTAGAGGGAGTGACAGAGAAGCAGAGCAGCAAGTCCCCAAGGGAGTGGCCAGAATGTGGGGTCCAGGAACCATGGGGCCTGTGGGGTTGAGACAGAGGGACCCAGAGGTGACTCAGGCTGGGTTTGATGCCTTCTAGGCTGGGGGTGGTTGAGCTTTTACATGAAATAAAAGAAAGATGGAAGAGTGTCCTGGCTTCCGGAGTTTGTTGTTTGCTTTCTTTCTCGTGCTGGGGATAGGCTCCAGGGCACGACACATGCTCAGCCAGCTCTGACCACTGAACTGCATCCCAGCCCCAGCCTGTGGCAGATGGTGGGTGGATCTGGGTGCTCTGGAGACTAGAACAGAGCAGGGATCCTCTCCTTGGAGATGGAGGAGACAGCATCTGGACCCAGGTCTGGCCAGTGTTGCTGTCTGTACTGTGAGCGGAGCGAGCGTGGGTGGGGGCTGGGCTTGGAGAAGGACAAGTGAGTGAGCTCACAAAGTGGAGCCAGGCTGGCCAAGGGCATAGCTAAGGCATCTGAGAAGCTCCAGTTCCCACTTGAGGTTATTGGCATGAGTATCATTGCACCCAGGAGGCCAGCTGGATGCAGTCTTAAGGCAGGGGACAGTTAAGCCCCACTCCAGTAGGAGCTGCAGGGAAGGGCACAGATATGAGACCAGGGAGTGAAGCCAGTGAGGGCAGAGCTGGGAACAGGTGGTCAGACCTCCAGACCTGAGGTCCTGGTGAGCTGGGGGCACTTGCGGGGGTGGGCTGGAGCGGTGAGAGGATTGGCTGTGATCAGTTATTGGCTGCCTGATGAGGCAGAGCAGGAAGGGGATGTCAGAAGAGCTCAGGCATGGGAACTCTGGAACACCACAGATAAGGGCAGTGGGCATGCTGGGCAGTCACAGCAGCCAGGGTAAGGTACACAGGCACCGGTCAGAGAGAGCTGGGGCCTAAGCAAAAACACAGTACAAGAGGCAGCAAAGTGTAGTTCTCACATGAAGTTGCTGGGGTGGCCAGAGCCTTAGGCTGACAGAATGGACCTTAGGGGAAGCCAGAGGCAAGTGAGAAACTTCCATGGCTTTAAAGTGATTTCAGTTAAGAGCAGAGGCTGCCGGAGATGTTTTGATGTGTTTGTTTTCCAGTGTGGTGGATGGAACCCAGAGCCTTGTGTATGCTAGACAAGTGTTCTACCATGGAGCTACATCCCAGCCCTTAGGTGTTTAAAAACAAGAGAACTAACAGCATTTAAAACATTGCGTTTCTTGCCAGGCCGTGGTGGCACATGCCTTTAATCCCAACACTTGGGAGGTAGTGGCAGGAGGATCTCTGAGTTCGAGACCAACCTGGTCTACAAAGTGAGTTCCAGGACAACCAAGGCTGTTACACATAGAAACGGTCTTCAAAAACCAACCAACCAAACAAAAACCCATTGCGTTTCTCTTGACTGGATGACTTTCTGAATTAAGACAGGAAGAACCATCATAGTCCTCCTGCTCCTCTGGTGCCCAACCCTTAGGGCAACTAAGTCCTAGCCAACCGTCCTGGTTTCCACCACTCAAGGTGGAGCTGTAATACTGTTCAGACACTAGGTGGCAGCTGCTGTTCTTCATTGGTTATAGAATCAAGACCAATTTTCTTAGCTAAATGACTCCAAGAACATTACTGCTCAATTCTTCAGAAGGCTCTTGGGCAGGACTGCAGAGCAATCGCTGGTCTGGCAGGGCCAGTGAGGTGGACACATGTGAGCACAAGCTCCCGAGACGAGCGTTACTCACTGGGCCACCTGAACACCTGCATTCTCTGACCCAGACTGTGATTTAGAATGGGCCCTAGACCCTGATAAAGAGCAGAAGACGGCTGAACACACTCCCCAGCCTACCAGGGGTAGCCC